>JAWRVZ010000037.1:3575000-3620000 GCA_037043235.1 Rhodeus uyekii | reverse complement strand
ACATTTTTATAGACAGAGCAGTAAGTCAATACAACGCTCACCTGTGGAAACCGAGCTTAAAATAGACCCGATCGTTAGCCATGCAACGTCTCCCCTTATGATGTACAGACGCGCCGATTATTTGCCTTGTTAAATTTATATCTTTCACTGGGCTAGAGGCCTGTGAGTGAGGATTGTGGGTAATTTCCCCCTTGGGGCTCTCGGCTCACTTTAGAGACATTGATGATCTACTGATTTATGAGGTGTGGGGTAGGCCTTTCAAAAAACGGCATCGTTTTAGGACGATCACTATGTGCCATAATTTAAATTTATAAAAGAAACGTGTTTTTTTTGACTGTGTACAAATTATATATATATCTTTTTTTTTTCACTTATTCTTTACTATATCGATTTGGTTGCAAACAGAATTCAAACTCAAGTGCACACTACTACCTTCTCTTCACAGAGAAGAAAGAAGTTACCCAGAGTTTGGAGAACTACACGTCGAAGTGTCCGGGTGGAATGGAGATGATCAGCCTCCCGGATGGACTCAAACTTCCTCCGGTTCCCTTCACCAAACTGCCCATCGTCAGGTGAGAAAGATTGTTTCAAAGGCCTTTTTTCCCAGTGACAACCTTTCACTAAAACAATCATTTAGATTTGCACGATCAGTTCCTAGGCCTACTAAAGGTCCTTGCTAGTTGATACTATTCATATGTAGAGCTGCGTGATTAATCGTTAAAAGATGGCGAATCTTTGGCAAACACCCAATTGATCTCATTCCTAAATGACAATGATGAGTCTATGAAACCTTTGACGAGTACGAACACGGCGAACATTCAGATCTGCATTGGCGCTGCAGAAAGCAGTTGTCATGGTTTGAAACGCGCATAATTTTTATCCTTGCTACAAATATTCATGTTATCACAAAAGTTTGTAGTTTGTAAATAAACACTGATGTGATATATGTTGGTGATTAAAATGCAAATGACCTTTTACACGTAACATGACGCTTTGATTGCGTCATTACACCAGTAGGTGGCGACTCGTTCGACTCGAATCACTGCTTCAATAGATTTGTTCAAAAACTGTGATTCATCCAGTAATGAAAGCAGTGTTTGAGCGAGTCAAATTTTTTTTAAATAGACTGCAGCAATTTACTTTTTGCCAGAAGCTCTAGTTAATTACGTTTTACGTTTTTCTTTAGTTGTTTGTTCAGAATCATGGAAGAATCACATTTTCTTTTTTTTCACTTTATAATTCATTTTACTTTTTTTTTTTAATACAATTATGTTTTCATTTTATTTACGCAGCTTCGATTCAGTTAATGGTTTCCCATTATGAATGTTGTACATCAGACTTAAAAAAAAAAATCTAAATAGCCTCATGTGTCAATTTTTCATGACATTTGTCCTTTAGTAAATGTTTTATTGTTTATTTGAGCACATTTATCTCAGTGTCCAGTAACTCGCAGCCTCTTGATGTTTTTCCACAGCTCCATGTTTGAAAAATGACTCATCTGAACTCGAACTTTTGTTCAAAACATTTGTGAAGTTTGCTGGCCTGTGAACCAATAGAAAGCTGTATGAAAATTAAAATGCTTTTAAATGCTTTGTTTCATTCTCCCCATATTAAACATTTTAAAGGGAAGCACAAAACTTCACATATCCTTTCATCTGTCCCAAGGAAGTTGCTGATGTTCAGCATGCGTAGGAAAGAAAGGCCTATAAATGTGTTTAGCAGATGTATTTCATAAGCCCACCAGTGGGTAAAGCTCAACATGTTCACTTGATTGAAGTCTCGATTTGTCGGAGCGCTTCTCTCTCAAGATTTGTTAAAATTCCTTAATTTATTCTTGAAGGGATGTTTAATTGAAAAACTTCGGACCAGCCGTTTTTCTCCTGATATTTGTCTCCATCTCCGCATGTTGTTAACATGCAATATCTCGCTCGCTGTCTGCTGCCATAATTTACACAGAGGGCTTATTTTAGGCAAAAAAGGTTGCATAATGAAACCTTGCCGAGATCTTTGACATATAGGAAAGAGCAAATGTCAGTATTGAACTGCTCGGATTGGTGTACTGAGATGTTGTTGCTCTGGCAACAGTGTTATGAGACGTTTAGAGGCACAATATGTAAAAGTTTTGGATTAAAATGACTTAAATTATCCCAAATCTTTCCATCACTGTTTAAATGCAGAGAACTAAGCATTGTTATATAGTTCAACACGGCTAGTTTTATTACTTAATATCTTGTTTTCTTGATATACCATGCCTCAGAAACAACATTATTTTGACAAGTGGTTATCATGGCATGATCAGAAAGAGCTTTATTTGAAGTAACAGTAATACAGTATTTTCTCTACCGTTCAATGTTTAAAACAGGATTTGCATGCCATTGAGCAACAATTCATCCTGTTTTTTTATGTGATATTCTAATATTATCTAGTTTACTGCAGTGTGAACAAAAAGAGTAGCATTATAACAGCTTTCAAAACACTCAAATGTTTTTCTTGTAAAACTAGAAAAAAAAGTAGAACAGCCCTATATGTAACTTTAATTGTAAAATAAACATGGACAATAAAATGAAATATGACTTATATGACCGCGGCATGTAAGCATAATAAAAACAGCAACATAACTTGCAAAACTTATAAGTGCCCTTTAGCTCTAAAGATGTGTTGTTCATTTTTTTGTTTCATTTTTTTCTTTTTCTCTTTCTTTTTTGACTCCATGTCTCCTTTTGAATATCAGGGAACAGGATGGATAGAAGCAGAACTGAAGAGTGTTGAAAACTGGTTAATGGCTGAGAGCTTGATTTAGAAGCTAATAAAGAACAGGATTTGTTTTTTGTCTTGCTTTTTAATATCTCTGTTTCTTGCTTCTTATATATAGCCAAGTGTTTGCTAGGGTTTTGTGAGTGGATACTTGGGTTTTTTAGGTGGTTGCTAGGGTGTTGTGAGTTGTTACTAGGGTTTATGTGTGTTTGGGGTGGTTGCTAGGGTGTTGTGAGTTGTTACTAGGGTTTTTGTGTGTTTGGGGTGGTTGCTAGGGTGTTGTGAGTGATTACTAGGGTTTTCAGGTGGTTGCTAGGGTGTTGTGAGTTGTTGCTAGGGTGTTGTGAGTTGTTACTAGGGTTTTTGTGTGTTTGGGGTGGTTGCTAGGGTGTTGTGAGTTGTTACTAGGGTTTTTGTGTGTTTGGGGTGGTTGCTAGGGTGTTGTGAGTTGTTACTAGGGTTTTTGTGTGTTTGGGGTGGTTGCTAGGGTGTTGTGAGTGATTACTAGGGTTTTTCAGGTGGTTGCTAGGCTGTTTTGAGTGGTTGTGTTTGGGGTGGTTACTTAGGTTTTTTGGGTGGTTGCTAGGGTGTTGTGAGTGGCTGCTCATTTTTTGGGGTGGTTACTAGGGTGTTGCGAGTGGTTACTAGGATTTTTGGGGAATTTGGGATGGAAGCTAGGGTGTTGTGAGTGGTTACTAGCGTTTTACTGGTTTTCGGGGTGGTTGCTAGGGTGTTGTGAGTGGTTACTAGGGTTTTACTGGTGATTGGGATGGTTGCTAGGGTATTTGTCCTGGCATCAGGCAAAATAGTCAAAAATAGTTTTCTATTCTGAGGCAAAATAGTCAAAAATAGTCTTCTATTCTGATCTCTAGACATGGCATTTTAGCTAATTTTATTATCCGCAGATGGCAATTTCAATTCTGATCACATAGTAGAGGAACAGCACACCTCTCCTCATCCAGACAAACTCTTCAACCGTAAAGCATGTAGTTCAAATTTGTTTTAATCCGCTTTACAGTGCATTTTGACTACATTTTCTTTGTTTTTGAGACCATATTTATATATTTGTGATTTTTTTTTCTTTCTTTTTTTTTTCCGTCTAGAATATATTTGTTTTTAATTAAAAGGATCACCTCTGAAGCTCTTACTTGCATGTATGCTTCTGCTCAACAGGCCTAACTCTCTGTTTTTGTGACTGATGTTGTAGATCTGTGTCTCTCCTAAACCTGCCGGTGAGTCTTCGTCCTCATAAGGTGAAAGGCCTTCTGGGACAGGGGATGTCCACCGCCAGTCCATTCATCTACTCCCCAATCACAATGCACAGCAGAGGAGACGAGCGCTCCAAGAAGATCGGTGAGTTTTCCCTCTCGGAGACTTTCTTTGAGTGAGTGTGTTGCTGTTTTCTCTGAGGCTTTAATTACGGTATATTAGCATGATCTTTGAGTTTTAACCTCACACACTGTTGATGCGGGGTAGTATTGCTCTGATGGGCTTTGTAGCCATCTTAATTACTGTTTAAAAGATTTGAAACTAAACACACACCATTGTGATACCACGTGGTCTGTTTGATTCATGTTTATGACAGGAGCTGTCATTAAGTTGTCTCTTTCCCTGTTGGCAGTCGGAGGCGGTTGGAAGGAGTTGAAGTGTTTTCTGGAGCTCTTAAGCAGCATCACACGGCACAGGCTGTGTTATTTATAGACTCGTTAAGACAAATAGCAGAACGCTTTGCCACATTAAAAGTACTATGGCGGTGTCGTCCACTTACTGACTCGTTTAAACTCAAAACATGGTGACTAGCTGGTACAGCGATGCTCAAACTATGGTGCTTTGATGCACATTACCATAGTACTGTTTGTCTATTAAGTTCATATACCATGGTGTTTTATTAAGTACCATGGTAAATGTATACATTAATCATCCAGTACCATGATATACCATACATATCAAAGTGTCATGGTATAGTGGTGATATTACTACGGTACTTTAATATTTATTATGACATATTTGATCAGTAATACCTCGGTTTACGAGCGACTTAGTATACGAGCAAATCGGTGTTCGAGCATGGAAAGTCAATTTTTTCCCTCACCCACGCACAATTTTGTGTGGAAAAGTCCTAACGCTCAGCATCTTCGCACATTTTTACTGGAAATATCCTAAACACAGCCTCTCCTGTCACGGTTCATGAATTCATTGTCTCCTAGTTCTGCCTGTGTGCGTATGTGTGTGTGAAATGGGCCGTGATCACTGACACACCTGATTCTCATGTCATCTGCCTATTTAGTTCACTTCTCTCCACTCCTGTGTTGTCGAGTCGTTGTCTCTGTTATGTCCGCGCTGTCTTTGGATCTCCCGTGTCTGCGTCTCCCATTTTCCCGTGTTCCATGTTTCACGACTTTCATTCTGGATTATCACACCGTTTGTTTTCTGCACTATTATAATAAATTCACTAATTTGCACTTGAATCCGGGTTTTTTGCTTGCTGACAGTAACGCCCCCCCCCCCTTCCTCTGGTCTCCTTCACGCCACGTCGCTGCTCAAAGCTGAAGTGTCTTACAGTAAATTGTCAAGTATTTTTAAAGTTGAATTGTCAATTATTAAATAGTATTTAAATGAGATCTTAATGGTTATAATTTTAACTCTAATTAATAGGGTAAACCCCCCCCCAGAAAAAATTTAAATCTGCATTTTTTGTCGTGTGGAACTAATCAATTGAGTTTTAGTGCATTCTTATGGGGAAAATTGTTTTGGTGTAAGAGCATTTTGGGTTGCGAGCTCGCTCTTGGAACGAATTAAACTCGTAAACCAAGTTATTACTGTATTTAGTTTTAAACACCTTCACCACAGTACTATTCATTATATTATATTGTTTCATAACATAATATATTTTTATATTATTGCATATTAATATTTCAGTTCATGGTTTTGGCATTGTCATGGTAGATATTTGTTAGATTTGATGAAATAGACACGTCACTGTGATAATCATACACTCCGTCTTACATCAGTAAAATGTCTATTTGTAGTTCAAGCTCCTCCAGATTCATTTTTGAATTCCTGGACTGTATCTAATCTCTCACTCTGGGTGTAACTTTCTTGAGTTCTATTGTTTTGTTGTGGATTTTTTGGGTGTATTTTTGGATCTTAGGGGCCCTGAGGAACTGGCAGGAATCTTATGAAGACAGATGGCTGTTCAGTGTGAGGTTGCCCCGACTTTTCAAACAAATCATGTTGTATAAGAGTCAGATGGCTGTTTCCAGCCTGTCTTATTTCATTCTGCCAAAAACCACCAACGTCTGCTGCGAGTGCACGCTTTCTTTTTTTCCCCCTCGTGTGCTATCCCATGTCCACTTGGATACTCCCAATGGTCCCGATTTCACTCTCAATTGCGTTGGAATGGTTAGTCAACCGCTTCTGTCACGGGTCTTGATTAGTCACAGGTGGGCGGGGAGAATCGACACAAGTGGGCAATTTCCTGAAGAGTTTGTCTTTCTGCTGTTGAGACGAGGTTTAGAGTTGCCTCAATTTCCGGTTGATTACACAAGCACCTAGAAGAGATGGTTTACCCAAGAGGGAAGCAGGGAGCAAGAGACTGAAAGGACGAGGAGATTGACAATCAAAATCGATTCACTCTGGTCGTTTACATAATTGAATCATTTCCAATCAGGTTTAAATTAGTGCCACATAGTTCAGAAGGGCCGGTTTCGAGTGCGGCTTCACTGAAATGCCACTTGTTTGGCTTTGGCTTTGGCTTCAATTAAACCAGTCAGATCCTGTCTTATTTTCTGTTTAAAAAGTTGACCTTTGCCGCTCTTGTTGCCATGCTGTTGCTCAAAGCACCCTATAATCATGGCTGCATGTATTGAAAGCAGGGCTTTACGCAAACCTTTTTGCTCACCAGCCACTGAGGCTAGAGGTTTTCCAATGTTACAAGACGTTACATTATTTTCACTGGTCACAATTTTAAAACGATACCATGGATATTTTTAATAGTATCTCATAATTTGGCAGACGGTTTATTAGGCTGTTGTCACTTTAAGACCTGACGCACGGATCCATTATACTGTTACATATGTGTTTTCTTTCTCAACTGTTTTGGTTCACATAAAACATAAAGGACTTTATAACATTATTTTGTATGTGTTCGACTATTTGAGTGCAATAAGCACCAAAAAAAGAACTCAATTTCAGTCCTGAGAGGCTGTTATGCGCGCGCACACCAAAATTCAAGCCCTGTAACACCAACAGCATTCATCTGAGGCGGGTTTGTGTGTAACTCGCTGTTGGAGAGATGAGAGAGAGAGAAAACGCAGCTTGTATCGTGTATCTATTCTGCAGAAAATTAGTATTGGAAGGGTGTATAATGTATATTTTTATACATATATATATATTCTCAATGGGGTTCAGATCAGGTGAACAAGGAGGCCATATCATTAGATTTTCTTCTTTTATACCCTTTCTTGCCAGCCACGCTGTGGAGTACTTGGACGCGTGTGATGGAGCATTGTCCTGCATGAAAATCATGTTTTTCTTGAAGGATGCAGACTTCTTCCTGTACCACTGCTTGAAGAAGGTGTCTTCCAGAAACTGGCAGTAGGACTGGGAGTTGAGCTTGACTCCATCCTCAACCCGAAAAGGCCCCACAAGCTCATCTTTGATGATACCAGCCCAAACCAGTACTCCACCTCCACCTTGCTGGCGTCTGAGTCGGACTGGAGCTCTCTGCCCTTTACCAATCCAGCCACGGGCCCATCAAGACTCACTCTCATTTCATCAGTCCATAAAACCTTAGAAAAATCAGTCTTGAGATATTTCTTGGCCCAGTCTTGACGTTTCAGCTTGTGTGTCTTGTTCAGTGGTGGTCGACTTTCTGCCTTTCTTACCTTGGCCATGTCTCTGAGTATTGCACACCTTGTGCTTTTGGGCACTCCAGTGATGTTGCAGCTCTGAAATATGGCCAAACTGGTGGCAAGTGGCATCTTGGCAGCTGCACGCTTGACTTTTCTCAGTTCACGGGCAGTTATTTTGCGCCTTGGTTTTTCCGCACGCTTCTTGCGACCCTGTTGACTATTTTGAATGAAACGCTTGATTGTTCGATGATCACGCTTCAGAAGCTTGGCTATTTTAAGACTGCTGCATCCCTCTGCAATATATCTCACTATTTTTGACTTTTCTGAGCCTGTCAAGTCCTTCTTTTGACCCATTTTGCCAAAGGAAAGGAAGTTGCCTAATAATTATGCACACCTGATATAGGGTGTTGATGTCATTAGACCACACCACTTCTCATTACAGAGATGCACATCTGCACATCACCTAATATGCTTAATTGGTAGTAGGCTTTCCAGCCTATACAGCTTGGAGTAAGACAACATGCATAACGAGGATGATGTGGTCAAAATACTCATTTGCCTAATACTTCTGCACTCCCTGTATATATATATATATGTGCATATATGCATTGAAAAATCTATAACGTTTATCAAAAATTTATAAATTTCAACCCGCAAAGGGATAATAGAAGTCATTACCTGCATTTGGCGGGTTTGTGGGTGTGTAAATTACTCTTATGAGCTGATTCTTTCTCGATTCTCGTTCAGAAACACTCACAAGATACACATTTTAATCAGCCTGACGAATCCTATAATAAATTAACTCACTGAATCAACAAAACTCATGCAAGTGCAAGTGCTCAGTACTCATACCAGTTTGGATCAGCATGATCAATTTCAATTATTCATTTGCTTCTTGTTTAACGGCCGCTAGATACTTTGCGGTATCAAACGTGTTTTTTAAACAGGCCGCATGGCTTTTCTGTCGTTCAAACAGTAGAGCATGGTGCTTGCAACGCCAAAGTCATGGGTTCGATTCCCATTGAAAGCAAGAACCAATTAGAATGTTAATGTGTATCCTGAATGCAATGCAAGTCGCTAAAAGCGTCTGCCAAATGCGTAAATGTAAATGCATTATACAATCCTCCTTGTTTGACTGGTATGAGCCTGCTAAATAACTTGCCAGAATGCCACGGGAGAAGGCTTGTCTCGGGGTAAGCTGAGCACCCAAGGCTAACGTCTCTGACTCACACGCTTTCCCTGACAGAAAAATCTTTAGGTCGATGAAAAATGTCACTTTGTTGTTTTGCTGTCAAGGCTCCATTGGTTTGAATATTTGATGTGGCGATGACTCGCTGCCGCCCCGCACGACTCTCAATTCGGCCAGGCTACATGTAATGAGGAACCAGGTAAACGCTCCTCGTTTTGACTTGAGTTCCCGAAACAGCATGTTTGCATTGATCTTGGATCATTTATCTGTTTCTAACTCTGTGGTGTTGATATGTAAGCTAGTTAGTGTGTGTTTGTTCAGAATCAACTATAGATGGTGTTTTCTTTGCTTTTCTTTTCTTTTGCTCTCTCGGTCTATCCAGAAAGCATTCTGACTCACACACCAGATGTCTCTGGAGAGAAGACCTTTATCAAAGCAAGCAACCTCCTCAAACACACTCACACACTCACACACACACACACACACACACACACACACACACACACACACTGAGGTAGGAGTTGCCTGTGGTACATTTAGTTGTGCATTTACTAACTCAACGAGGTATACGTTCATAATTGTATTTGATTTGCACTGATGACACACATATTTGTTTTTTTTAAACATTTGCAAACTTATTTTGAGAAGTTCTTTCATGTGTGCCACTTAAGAAATAAATTGATTTAATAAATAAAAAAAAAAAAATTATTGATTATGCTTTCATTAATGTTTTTTGTTGTACTTTTTGAGCAAAATATTATGATAAATATAAATCTATATATAAGAATTTATATAAATGTTTATAATGCTTTTTAATTGTATACAGTTTTTTATGCAGATCTTTCATTATCCTTTTAGGGCTGACCTTAACAATTGAACTCGGATGATACAAATCTCATCGTTTTCTGGTCCTTTTTTTTAATCCAATTAGATCCGGCTTATTAGAATCTCCTATTTTAAAATGTTTTTAAATGGTTGAAATTAAATCATAAGAATCATTTGTTATGGGATCAGGAATCTGAAAACATCTGAAAAAAATAAAATAAATAATTTATCTGTTAATCGTTTGGATCCCATAAAAAGAACTGTCTCATGAACATTTTTAAATCACAAAAATAGAACCGATTCATTAGAATCATTCATTCCATGTTGTTTTTGATGCTCTTAAAAAGAAACAACTTGTAAAAAATCATTTGTTCTTGAATCTATAATGATTTTAATTCAGTAAAATGAACCAGCTCATAAGATGCATTCATTCTGAAATGGTTTTAAAATACGAAAAAGAAGTGGCATAATTTCTTCTGCAATATTTTTTTGTTGTTGTTTTTTTTCCATTTTTATTTTCATTTTAATGAACTGGCTTATAAGAATCAGTTGTTTGAGTGTCTGGAATGATTGTGATTCACCAAAATCCACCAGCTTATAAGAATTATTTGTTTACTCACTGAAATCTTCACTCAAATCAACTGACTGTTTGTCAAATCACGTTACTGTTTGTCTGGCAGGTGTCGATAAAGATCTCTCCTGGGACGCTTCAACCAAAATGTAAAAACCAATTGTACAAGTTAAAGGATTCTATATAGTGCTTGAATTGTTAATGATTATCTAGTGTATTATACACACCTGTCTCTGCCTGTAAATATCACTTATCGCTGACACTTTTATTGCTTGTACTACATTATTTTCTAGTTGTGTTTAATCCGTAAACCCTGTTTTACACCCCTGTGATTCAGTCTGTCAGACAGCGGTTTGGAAACGAATCTTGCACCTTGATCCAAATTGAATTACAGGAAGTTCCATTTGAATCTTCTCAAGCATCTTCCTTTTTAGAAAGTTTGATAGCCGAACGTTTCCGTTTGTTATCGTGCGTCTTGGTTTTCTGAGCAGGACCAAGAGTGAATTGTCAACTCTACGCGGCATTTAGTTTTTCGGCCCGTTCGCCTTCTCCTCTTCCTCTCTCATTTCTTCCTGTGATCCGATATCAGAGTGAACAGCCGCCTCTGCTCATCTGTCCAGCTCTGAGGTTGCAGACTAACAGAATATTTAATGCTCTAAGTTGTGCTTTGTCTTCCATGTCAGATTCTATAACCGAGATTGATGTTTGCTGTAAAATAAAGGGGGTTATATAACAGGAGATGGGTTTTCCTATAATTGCACAGGCGGAGAATGGGTTTCGAGGCCGCCAAGTTCGGCCTCGTACTGTTTGCATCCTTAATCATAAAAAGAGAGCGATATCTTTCTTGGCTATGTAGCAAAGTCTTACCAATGGAGGGAGGGAAGATTAGGTCTCTCTTCATGTAAAGTCAATTATCTTATGAAGTGTGTGCCGTTTTGTAAGGCTAGTGATCAAAGTTCCTGTGTGAATGTCAGAAATCATTATTTCTACAGATATAGTGGTCGATGAAAGCACTGACGTAAGCAGGCTTCTTTCATTTATAATAAAAACAAATACAGACTTCCTGTTTACCTGTAAAGCAGAATTCACAGTAACACACTTTTGGGTTGGTAAGATTGTTTTAATGACTTTGAAAATCTGTTATGCTCACCTTCATTTATTTGATTAAAGATACAATAAACACAGTGATGTTGTGAAATAATCTTCCATTTAAAATAACTTTTCTATTTTAGTGTATTTTTAAAATGTAATTTATTAGTGTGATCAAAGCTGAATTTCCAGCATCATTACTGTCACATGATCCTTTGATGATTTGTTGCTGAAGAACCATTTATGATTATTATCAATGTTGAAAACACTTGTGCTCCTTAATGTTTTTTTATAAACTGATGATTAGTTGCATTGTGCAAAATTGTTAGTTTAATAGAACAGCATTCATTTTAAATATAAAGCTTTGTAACAATTTAAAAAGCTTTCTTTACATTTTTCCTGAATAAAAAATATTACTTTCCAAAAACTGTAGTTTATATATAATAAATTGAGTAAATATAATAACACTTATTAACTTAACCATTAAAGTTCCCTGTAATCAACCATTTTATTCCTTAAAACTCATCTTTGATCACCAAAATGAATATTTTATGAAGTTTTTTTTCTTCATGCCTTAAAATAGCTTGAGTGTAACTCTTGCTTCATTTATTATATGAAGTTCATAAATATGCAAATTAGCTCCGCCTCCACCCACTCACACAAGCTCAGCGACTCGCTCAGCTTTACTGTAGCAAATGCTGCACAATGCTGTCGCTCTTTACAACGCCGGACACAACACTGTAATTAATATGCCACTTTGAACATCAACGAGCGTCAGTAAAGAAAGACATATAGCTCACCATAACATACAGTAGAACCCCGACTTTCGAAAATAATCCATTCCGAGGTTGGCTTCGTAAGTTGATTTTTTTTCGTAAATCGTTCAGGGTTTTACATGTAAATTGCCTAATCCGTTCCAAGCCCTACGAAAACACCACATTTAGCATGGGATGAAGCGCACACTTCTTCATACTTCTCAGTTATCTCCCTTTTCATCTCCATGGAGAGCATCCTCTTCTACCCTTTCACTTCAGCAACAATCTTCACATCCATGGTTACTGATTAGAAAAAAGTTTGTTAACTGGGCACAAAATAATGGCGACGCAGCACGATGAAAACAAAACTTGTAAAACTTTAGCGTTAGCGTTGCACAGATGAAATGGGAGAGGAACGCCGCAATGCAGAGGCTGGTGGGAGCGATGCTGACCAATAGGAGAGCAGGATGCTGCAGCGAAAGCTACCGTCCGAGCCGGGAGACAGCCAATGGGAGAGCGGGATGATTGGTGCGAGTTTACGGGTCAGTGGCGCGAATTTCAAAACAAAACTCGGAAATCATCAACTCGGCCGAGATTTCGTTTTTCGCATCTCGATCATTTTGTCGTAACTCGGGCAGAAAAAACCCCCGAAATCTTTTATCGTACGTCGAACTTTCGTATGTAGAGCGTTTCGTAAGTCGGGGTTCTACTGTACATCTTATTCATAATTCACCTGCTATATTGCCTAAAGTACCTGATTTGTCAAATCAACAGAGAAATATCCCGAGATAGCCTGGTCTGCTTATTTTTGTCCTTTTTTGTTTTGAATCTGAAGTGAATCAAAACAGAAGTTTCAGGGTGAATTATCTAATAACACTTGAAGGTTTTGCACGTCTGTTAGCAGAGGGTTTGCTAATAGACTAGTCAAGATTACCGTCTGGAAGGCCTGGGATCATTTTGCTCATACGATAGCTCTTAAAACAGACTTTTCAAGTAGGCCCGGGTGTCGCATCAGGGTGTTCAGATATCCTGAAATCATGAAAGCGATCCTCTCTGGAGATGTGTTGTATTAAACCGTCTAGCTTAACAACCTGATGTTGAACAATGTTTAATTTGGGCCTCGTTAGATAAAACCGCACATGACTGTTGGCTGTTTTGATACGGATGAAATATTCATTATTTTAAAAAGAACGGAAGCGCACCGGTCGACTCCCTCCAGAGCGTAGAATCAGACTTGAGCCGTATCAGAGCAAAACTCCCCAGCAGCCTGATAGAAAACCCCAAGCACCGTTCAATCTCAGCCCGATCCACAGAGCCAAAAGTCATTTTCTAAATGTATGACTTGTTGTCGTCCCTGTGCATGTGGAGGGACCGTCTGCCTTCAAGCTGCCTTTCCTACAGCGAATATATTTACTCTTATTCCCAGAGAAGAGACCAGCATCCTTCAGGTGTGTGTGTGAGATAGATGAGCCGAAGAGAAGTCTGGAGCTATTTTCGCCCATGCTGGATATTTACGATTGGATTGACTGCAGAGAGTTTTCACTCATAGCTGCTATGAAACTCTCGGCTTTGATCAAGATTCTGACTTCATTTAACGGTCGGGATGCCATCTTAAAACTCCTTGATCATTCTGTCTGTCTAAAGATTTTCAAAAATAACTACGCTGCAGTTTAAACGGTACAAAGTTTGGATCAGTGTACAAAATTAACATTTTAAAGTGTTACAAAGTGTTAAAAATCTCAGTGTCAGCATATTAGAGTGATTTCTGAAGGACCACATGACACTGAAGAGAGTAATGATCACAATCTCGATTCAAACAATCACGTCATCTCATTCCTAAGTGACAGCGATCCTCCTGCACCTATTAAACATTTAACAAAATCCCACCGGAACATTCAAATCTGTCGCACTACCGTTGACCCAGAGAGAGCAGTTGCACCTTTTGAATGCACCGGTAACTTGCCGTTTCAATAACTATTACAGTAATACCTCGAGATACGGGCATAATCCGTTCCAGGACGAGCTCGTATCTAGAATCATGTTTTCCCATAAAAAATAATAGAAAACAAATGAATCCGTTCCAGATCCGTAACAATGGAAAAAAAGCATGTTTTTTATTGGTATAGACCAGGGGTCGGCAACCCGCGGCTCTGGAGCCGCACGCAGCTCTTTCATCCCCAGCATGTAACTTGTAGCATCGGTCCCGCTATCCGCGCTCGGTCCGCTGTCGCTCCGCCCATATGGCGGTAAATCCGTGCCTTTAATATACGAGCGCAACTGATGTTTATGCGCGTAAATTACATCCGTGAGCGGAAAACAGAGCTACACGCGTAAATACGGTTACCCGCGTGACATCTAATCTGCGCGCGCACAAATATTCACCCACTCTCGACTGCTGTTTTTGCTCGCGTGAGCATTTATATTTTTGTCAGTCGTGGGGCGGGGCTTGCTCTTGTAATAGTAACATCAAATGTCATTGGTTAGTTCCCTTTTTTTTCCAGAGGTCAGTTGTGATTGGACGCCTGTGATTGTCAATCTAGAGCTGAGGCAAATATAGGATTCAGTCACATTGCATATTATGGTTTTTCTGTCGATTAAATTGTATTAATATTGTTTTATTGTAGTAATATTGTTTTATTGTAATTTCACGTGTCCCAGTCGAGTTATTTAAGACCAAACTATACTTCATACAGGTTTCCTAGGATTTATTAAAAGTAAATGCACAGGTACGACCTTCTGAAAAGAAGTTGTAGATCGCTTCATATATAAACCTTAGATTGCGGCTCCGGACATATATATATATTTTTTTGTTAAATATGGCTCTTTCAACATTTAAGGTTGCCGACCCCTGGTATAGACACAGACACACACAATTATAGTATAAGGATTCGTGTGGTATCAAATAAAATGTGTTTTTAAGAGTTTTTACTGACAGTAGCGGCAGGTGTGGAGGAGGAAGGGGGGGTTGTTACGCAGGCACTTGATTCCGTATCGTAACTTACACTTACGTAAACTTAAATTAACATAACTGAACTTAGCTTACGTATTTGTTTTCTTCCCTTTTTTCACTTGATTACTCTCGGTTTCACTTGGCACACACCTTTTAACAGAATACCTATCGAGGGAGATTTGTTTCTGTCTCCCTTTATAAATAAGACACGCGTCGTCCAAAAATGTACCTACAATGTACAAGTATTTATGAGCGAGTCATTGAATCATTCATTCAAGCCTATTTTTTATTTTTCATAATTCATTCAAATTGATAAAACATTTAAATAACATTTTGTCTGAACCTCTATCAGATTGCATGTTGTCTGTTCAGAATCATATGAGACTCGAGAACTCTATTTGACATCGAAAAATCGTTTGTCTACCGTCACGACCCGAACTGTCTGTAACATCCTTGTTACGCCCCGCGGCTCAAAAGAGACGCAACAAAGCTGGGACACACGAGAAAGCCAAATGCTTTAAAGGAATTTATTTAAGTTAAAGAAAATCAATACAAAACAGTGAGATGTAGTATTCAGTTATCAGTAATGTCTCGCAGGGCGAATGAATGAAAATGTAGGGTGAATTGTAACCAAAGGCATAACCAAAATAATCAAATCATGTTGGCCGCCCTCTGCCATCAGTCCTGCTTCTAGAGAAAGGGAAGTTGGCCACAGGTGTCACTGATGCAATCACAGGTAGGCGGAGTCACCCACTAACGAGGAAAGTAGCCTACTGATGACACGAGTCGTCACAATCCTTTTGAGAGATTTTGTTTATGCTTGTGAGTCTGTGATTATTCTGCAGAGATCTCTGCTCAGATGCAAGCCAGCACATCTGAATATTTTATATATCCGGTCCAAAAGGAGCTTCTTTGTATGCGATGGTTGTAAAACCACTGGTTATGAGCCAAACAATTCTTCTTTCACCTCAAGGCTGCTATTAACAAAACACCCCGCTGCAATTTTAAATGGCACATTCAAAGATGAAAACAAGCAAGCTGCATTTAAAGATCCCCTGGTGCAGGAAAAAAAGAAAGTTTGTTCATCTAAGACCTCACCATTTAAAAAAACAAGTACAAATGGATTTTTTCCTTAATTATTAATTGCTTTGAAAATATATTTATGACTCTATTTTCACATAAAGCAACAAAGGTGCAAAATGGAATAAGCTATTTGTGCAATAAAACAATGATTACATCTAAACGGTTGTTTCTCTGCATCCAAGTCATCAAACAGACAGTTTTAGCACATCGTCGGGTGATCTGGGTCTGCTTTTTATGAATTCTGTGTATTTGGATATTCAACTCGTGTATCATCTTGCTATATAGTAGGGAAATATGCACTTTTATTGTGCCGATGGTGTTTGCACTCTTTGGGATGCCTAATTGATCCCATGAATGGCTTATTTTTCCACATTAAAGGTATTCTCATCCGTATTAAAACATAGTGGCAGCAAAAAAAGAAAAGGTTTTAAAGTATAATAGACCTGTGTAATTATCTCTGTGACATATAATGACTATGGCTTCTTTTCTGAGTTATTCTGTACGATGCGATTAAACTGATTTCCTGGTAAAGCTTTAGTCTGACATCAGGATCTGTGAGTGTGATATAAGAACTAACCAAGAGAACAGAATGAGTCTAACATTATACTAAATGTTGCGTGATTGACAAACAGTTATATCTCCAGCACTAGATGTCTGAGCTCACGTTTTAAAGGACATAATTGTCTTTTAAATTGCTATTTGAAAATGCCAATTTTTCAAGTTTGTTTATTTGAATGGTTCTTCTCACAATACACATTGTTTTAAAGCAGCTTTGCAGTAAATCATGGTGTCACTTAATAATCTTAATATCTTTATGCATTTAGCAGATTTGTTTACATTCAAGCTGTAATATAGGCCAAACAACGGCACTGGCGTATACGACATGCAAGATATGCTAGTGCAAGTTGCTTTCTGTTCAGACATGCATTTTAGTTTGGGACTAGATGTATGGCGTTTCTGTGAAACCGGCCAGTGGTGTTCATTAATGTATTTTCCTCTCGTTAAATCTCGTCAGGTTTCCTCAAGGTTCCTTTAATAACAACAAGATTCATTATACGAGGGGAATTGAATGTTGAGCTAAAAATAATGTAGGGCGGGATTTGGTTTTGTCCATCAAGATTGAATTAGGTTTTAATATTGTTACCTATTATTACACAGCTCTCTGGAATACTTGATTTATATATTTATATATATATATATATATATGTATATGTATATATGTATATGTATGTATATATATATATATATATATATGTATGTCATCTGTGGAAGGGGTAGGACCATAAAATGTTTGTGCAATCATTGTATTCGATCAAAATGCAATGATATGATGTCCTACATGCCTGTCAGCATATGTATTTTTATACCTCCGCCCACCTGCTCGCACAGACATCACACTTCATCAGTGTGTTTCAAGCTGTGCAGAGTTAGACAGACGTCAGTCACCAAAAGCAGCAGTTCCTACAGAATCTCTCGCTTTCAAATCTAACTCGCTATTGCTAGCCTCTCTGAAAATTACCTGCCCTACGTTTCAGTAAAAGTGTTGCTGTTTAATCGAGAATTTCCTTCAAGTGAGATGTTTTTATCAGCTGTAGTCGTGTTGATCCACCATGAACTCATCCATCCGCGCTGCTCGCTCCTGCTGTAACTTTCTGGAAATAGATACACGGAGCCAAAATGGTATTTGAACATGAATGTCATTTAATTAGATATAAAATACAGTAATACCTTGAGATACGAGCATAATACGTTCTCAAATTAGTAAAAAAAAGTAACTCAAATTGCTCATATCTCAAATCATTTTTTCCCATAAGAAATAACATGAAGTAAATTGATCCGTTCCGGCCCTCTAAAAAACTCCTGTATTAGTGCTAATAACAATGGAAAACAAATGTTTTTAATTGATATAGAGAAATACAAACACACAAAAATGTGATATAAAATTAAATGTGGTTTTAATTATGAGTTCTTGCCTTTGAGACAGACGATACAGTAGCAGCTATTGGTGGCATGTGCGGAGGAGGAGGAAGGAGGGATTGCGTAGATAATGCAAACACAATATGGAAGTGTAGTGTTACTTCCCGTGTTGTGTGTTGGATAGACTGTAATGAGTGTAATGTAGGCCTCAGAACCTCGTATTTATTTCTATTGAACACACATAACTTGTGTGTTCTCCCAGCACATAACTCCCAGCTTAATACTCCAGAATCATTCGTCACCCCCGGTAACCACCGCTGTAAAACCAGGGTGGCGCTCTAGTGGAGATCATATGCAATTACCCCATAAATGAGGCGCTTGAGCTGCTCCAAGTGTTTGAACACTAGCATCGGCTTCTGTAAGCTGCTCGTATCTCAAATATTCACTCATATCTCAAAGCAAAGTAATTCTCGAAGGCTTGCTCGTATCTCGGGATACTCGTATGTCGGGACGCTCGTATCTCAAGGTATTACTGTATCAAAACCACATTCTAGATCTTCACTTCTATTGATAAAGTCAGTTCTCCACATGTTCACACTAAATCTATTGTTTTATCATTTAAAACCTATTGCAAACGTCACTAAAACAGAAATGGTTTGCTTAAAACGAATGCTTGTTTCTTTATAATTATTTAATATGATGACATTCAGGTTCAAGTGTTTGAGGCCACTGTATATGGATGTACATATTTAACTATAACTATTGATTGGAAGCTGTTGAGGGGATCTATTACATTTATTCAAAATGTTCATCAAGAAGTGTTTTTTATGGATTTATTTGAAGTGTGACCCATCTTATAGGGCAAACGGAAAGGGCAGATATCCTCCGGATCTTAGAAGCTGTGCAGGTGTCAGGAGTTGTGTGTTTTCCAGCAGAACAGCAGGAGGAGAGAGCTTTATCCTGTCTTCTGAACGGATGGCTATTGCAGGGAGAGGGAGAGATCTCCTCCTCCATTATGCACGTAATGAGGCATTAAACACTCTTTAACATCTTTATCAGGACTTCGTCTCAGTCAGCCTCTGGTGTTTCAGTGGATTTTATAAGCAGTCCAACTTAAGGAAGATTGACAAATTAAAGAAGCTGTATCAGTGGAAACAGGATTTTTCATACTCTTTATTTATTTATTTATTTATTTTAAAATCATTTATTTATTGTTATTTTTATAGTACTTCAAGCATTTAAAATATGATATTTTCAGAACTGTATTTTTTCATAATAATGTTCAGTTCTTTTTTACTTGAAATTTTATATTTTTTGTATTGTTTATGTATCCATTTTAAAAACTATCGGCTGATTAATAGGAAATTGGTAAATACAGCCCTAGTTATCATTATCGATAAAATCCACTATTTTAAACCTTTATTTATTTTACAATTTTTATTTATAATTTGTTTGTTTTAAATCATTGTCTTTTAATGTGTTATTTTTAAATAATTTAGTTATATTTTAAATAATTTATATTTTAAATAATTTACATAATTTAATAACTCATATAATTTATATTTAAAATAGTTTATTTTCTAAATCTATTTATTTAAAATTATTAATTTTTTATTTGCTAAAATAATGATCTAATTTATTTTTCATTTAAATAATTTAACTATTTTTAAGTGTGTGTGTGTGTGTATGTATGTGCATATATATATATATATATATATATACACACACACACACACACACACACACACACACACACACACACACACACACACACACACACACACACACACACACACACACACACACACACACACACACACACACACAGACTTATAAATAGTTCAACTATTTAAATTATATGTATTAAATTGTGTGTAATAATTCAATTATATTATAATTCAATAATTCAATTACCTTATTTTATTTTATAAGTTGTTCATTTAATATTTAAATAATTTAAGTATTTACTTAAAATAATTGTTTTATATGTATGCAAGTATATATGTGTGTGTGTGTGTGTGATATTTCAATGATTTTATTTTATGTATTTTAAATCATTTATATTTTTTAAATAGCACTATAATTCAGGAGGCATTATGATAACGACTTTTATTGGTCATCTTAATTAATATTTCACATTTTGCATGCCTTTTATGTACGAGTGGAATCTCGGTGTGTGTGTGTGTGTGTGTTGCGTGGGGGAGAACAGCTGCTCACACGCTGTGCGTGTGCTGATAATCAGCACTTTCTAACGAGCCAATTCATCTCTCGTTAACATTTGTTATGACCTGCAGGAGTTCTCGCTCTCTCCTGATTTCAGGGTTTACAAAACTCTCGCCTCCCCAGATCTTCAGCGTGGCTGGAGTGGCCGGACAGCCTTTCTACCCGTGTGAAAGAGGTGCTTGTTAGTGAACAGATGGAGCAGCTTTTCAAAGGTTTCCTCTGTAAAAGCCCTCGAAGCTTCCTGACTCCTGCAGATGGGATTCAGAGACACTGACGGGTGCATCCACCCTGTCCTGATGACACCGCCTGTGTCCTGTGGCCGTGTCTTCACCTGCCACATCTCAACACCACTTAGAGCGCTTTATCGTGAAGTCACGCTCAAGAGGGCAAATATTTGACGTGTATGTGGGATGAAGCTAGCTCTCACACCAGCAGATGTCCACAGCAGACCTGCAATGCCTGTTTGCTAAGCTGTAATGGACGAGGACGCAGTGTGAGGCTCTAATGACTGCCGTCCTGCTGGAGACAAAACCACAGGTTGTGTATAAAGAGAGATTTTAGCACAAAAACAGCTAGAGTGGCTTAGTTTGTTCTAGCATTTGAAATTGCATGACCTTGGGAATGCTGTAAATAGCTTTCTGGCTCTGGTTATTGTTTTTTAAGTTGCAGTTAGTTTGCATTTTGTATTTTTTGTTCGACCTACTACGCTTTTCCATAGTATGAAGTATTTATCCCACAATGCAGTGCTCTCAGCTTCACCTGTTATATTGCAGTATTTGATCAGACTGCAAAGATAATATAATATAGCATATGGGTGAATTTCATTAAATGGTTTCCAGGTCACATTTATCCCCTAAAAAAAAATAAAAAAAAAAAAAAAAAAAATATATATATATATATATATATATATATATATATATATATATATATATATATATATATATATAATATTTATTTTATCACTTTTTTTTAAATATCACATTACAAAAAAAAAAATATATAAATAATATATATTTATTATTTTTTATTTTTTTTCTTTCTTTTGTAATGTGATATTTTCAGAACAATTAAACTAGTTTGCATTATAATAATGACAAGTGTTGAGACAAAGTAGTATTTTAAAGCAATTATTAATTATCCTAGCATTTCTTGCATGGCATTTTAATTAAACAAACATAACTTACATACGAAACAAATACTTATTAAAATAATGTAATGAGAAACATCATTGAGAATTATGCCAGTTTTATATGATATGATATTTGGCCAGTGAAATTCTTAATATTCCTGAATATGTCACTGCCGTTCCAAGAATTCTGAAGACTTTAATGTATTTATATAAATGCTTTTTCTGTTTGCTTTTGGGGTGAAATGTGATAATTTTCTCTGGTGAAATATGAGATATAAGAAAGCGTCTCCCTGACTGTGTTTAACTGTTGAAGCTGCTGCCATTTTATTAGGTAGTACAGTATATTCTGTACATAATTCAATAAGCCGTATTTTATTATGAAGTATTTTATTATGAGTGCGGTGTAAAAAAGAATCTCTTTGGTGGCTTCCGAGAGTTTGTGCACTTATTTGAAATATTTTTCACTCCACTTGTAGCTTGCTCTCACTCACACACTCAGCGCTGCGTTATAGTAAACAGTGAAGTGCTTTTGTGTGGCTGCAGAGGCTTGAAGCACATGATGTGAGTCACTCAGGAGAGCTCCTCATGCATGCAGAGATGGAGAACTGATGGTGAATCTCTGCGGAGGTTTCTTTGAAGAGGTGACTCAGCTTCACTTGAGCAGGGTTTCCTGTCATCCTGGAGTCTGAGTCACTGCGGAGAAACATTAATGCGGAGTATACTTGTGCGTGATTATATTCTGTTTTGGTAGCGTTTCATCAACACGTAATGGATTGCTCTTCCTTCGAAACACTTAGAGCGCACACGCTATACGGATCATCTTAAAGGGATAGTTCACACAGAATGAAAATCCTGTCATCATTTACTGACCCTCAGCTTGTTCCAGACTTTTATGAATATATTTCTTCTGCTCTACATTTGAAAGAATATGGGTAACCAAACATTTGATTGGCCTCCTTTTACTTCCATTGTTTGGAACAAAAACGTTGGAAGACCTGATGAAATGATTTTTTCGGATGAACTCTCCCCTTTCTATATAGTATTCAGTTTTGGACGCGGTGCAAGAGTCCACCCAATAAGTCTCCTCCTCCTTTAAAAAATAAATAAAAAATCTCATATTTATTTACTTTTATGTAATTGTTGTTCTGTATGTTCAAAAGATTGGGGTCAAGATTGTGGAAAAAATGAATTAATACTGATAATTCAGGAATAAATCATATGATTAGTGACATCACAGTAATGTATGACATTTTAAATATATTAAAATAGACGGCAGTTCTTTTAAGTTGCCAATATATTTAAGAATATAACTTGTTTTTGTTTTGAATTTTTTTGTTTGTTTGTGAGCATGAGACAAAAAAGCATGAAAAAAAAAATCATACAGTCCACAGACAATTTTTTTTTGTCTGTACAGTATATCAATAGATGGATCTCCATCTCATCCATCTCCATCCAGCCCTTTTCCATGTATGTTTCTTATATAATGTATCATAAAGCTTCAGAGAGAGAGATCTGAGGTG
The DNA here is from genome assembly GCA_037043235.1 of Rhodeus uyekii. Classification (NCBI taxonomy): domain Eukaryota; kingdom Metazoa; phylum Chordata; class Actinopteri; order Cypriniformes; family Acheilognathidae; genus Rhodeus; species Rhodeus uyekii. The sequence continues at coordinate 3,597,142 of JAWRVZ010000037.1, read as the reverse complement.
GAAAGTTGAGTTTGGAGAGCATCTTTATTCCTTAATCACTTCCTGCTTCACATTTGGCGCAAAACAGTGTAACAAACCCTCATCTCATATATCTATCAGTAGTTCACTTTTTCCCAATTGTCCATTATTCATTGATTTCAAGGAAGTCTTTTCTGTCAAGCAAACTATAACGTCAATATTAACCAACATGAAAAGCTATCCAGCCTTTTATTTTCACAGAGGTTAAATGTATAGCGATTGCTGTTTCATGTCGACTCAGACCGCCGAATGTTGAACTCATTAGGTGGATTAGTCTGTCTCTCGTTGCTTTGGCTTCGTTCTCGTCCTCAGAGCCTCTGGTTTCCGTAAGCCACCCATAATGCTCCTCCACAGCAGTGCACAGGGCCTTTCTGTGCTGTCCAACTCAATTGAAATGCTTACACCACCCCATGGGCTTCTATCCTTAAATAGGATATTATATTTAATTGGTCTGGTCTGCCCTGTCCTGCCCCCTTCTCATCATCTGTGCTGTCTTCCCATGCATTCATCGTAGGGGAAAGCGTCTCCCACACCGGCCTTCACAGCATCTATAATAAAGAACCCCCTTTTCAACCTTGCTTTAATTTCCCTCTGGAGTGAAGCCTGGCGTTTACTCTGCGTCAGTTCAGTGTTACCCAACAGTACGTTCACACTGGATTTATGCACCAGTTTGGAATGGGTTATTAGGTTCCTGATGGAAGGAGAAAATATAGTATTTGGAAGAGAAAATCCTGTCTGCCCTGAGCTAAACAAAATGATTGAAATTACTGTTCACACACACTGACCGTATGTGTGTATGAATGTATGCATTTTATTTATTTCTTTATTTTAACTGTGAGGACTGAAATGAAATCTGAAATCCATTGCCGCTTGTATATATATTCTTTTCTTTGTCTTATTTGTTCATATGTTCTTTTCCTTTTTCTTATTTGAAAGATTTGTAAAGAGTGATTCATCAAGTTAGGGATTTTTATTAGTTAAAGCCTTTCTTTACTTTTCTGTATTTTTCCATAGAGTAAGGATGAATATTGTCTGCACGTCTCAACAGATAGAGAATGTTATCAGAATGTTTTGGGAAGTTTCTGTTGATTGTTGGAGCCTGAGCAGAGTTCAGTCTTGGAGAAGCTGTGTATCTGTGTGTGTGTGTGTGTGTGTGTTAATATGGTCTGTATTGGTGAGGTGATTAACTGGCAGCATAATTAGACGGAATGACTTGTTCTCGACAAGCCACATCACGAACCCATCAACGTGATCAGTGGAGATCTGCTTCAGACTGTCTGCTCTTGTGTGGAAAATTACTAGTTTTGTTTATCTTTCTTTCTTAGCCAATCAGAATCATTTAATCTTCAGTAATGACGTAGTTAGCACCCTCTGTTAGAGTATAATTGCTGTAATAATGTTATTGTAAGTGGGGCGGCCTACGAACTCCTTGTGAGACCTGAAGCTTCTGCTGATGAAACTGCAAACTAGTCTTCACTAAATTTTCTTCTATTGACTGCATTCAACATATCTGGTCCTGGTCCTCTCAACTGTAATTCCCCTACATAATTTACTGTTTTATTAATTTTTACTTGTTAATTCCATTTTTTTATATACTTTAGTTTATCTTCTCACATAAATCATTTAAACTCAAATCGATATTTCATGTCTATTATTTATTTAATTTAGTTAGTAGCTGTCTGAAAAGCTGGATAATGTACAAAGCAATACCCATATCTGCAGTTATCATATTCCTTAAATAGTTTTCAAAAAAAATTATTTGACCTTTCTTTATTATACCTCCTTTTATAAATGTAATTTGTGCCTTTTTCAACTCTCCAGCATCTTACAATGACATCCGTTTTGCTCAGGTGTCAATTTTCAGAGTGCCATTTATGAGAAATTTCAATAGTAACAATATTTCAGAGGCAACGGACAAGAATGCATATTGTTGGTTTTCATTCTTTAAAAATAATTCAAGCGTTCTAAACTCCATATGGCCTTCAGCGCTGGATGATTATTAGTGTGAGACAGGGCTCTGGTTAATTTGAGCGTGAAATCTGCGAGCATACTGTAGATAATACAGTGAATATATCTCCTCCCGAGGGAACGAGGGTCCATTGTTTGGAAAGGCTTAATCAGTATAAGACTCCGTCTCTGGATTAATGGAAAAACTCAGCACTGAAATGTAGTCCGCTAACTTTCAGCTCTGAAGGATTTAAGCAAAAATAGCAAACACATTTCTGCTGAAAAAATCTGGTGTATGATTCCCATAGTTTGTACCTTGATAAAATCATGCAAAATGCGTGAATGTAAACGTCATATCATGACTTCTTATCGCACCCCCAAGTGAAATTACATATTTGCAATCGCTGCAGAATATTCAGTCTGACCGGATTTATAGAGCAGTTCATGCAAACATATTGATCAGGCCCGTCAACATCAGTGAATCTTCCTATGTTTAAGAGATACATGTTTTTAGGTTTATGTATTTATAAGGCATGTAAATGTTTGTGTGTGTGTGTGTGTGTGTTTTACAGACTTCCAGTGGGTTCAGGGCGACGTGTGTGAAGTGCAGCTGATGGTCTATAATCCAATGCCATTTGAGCTGCGGGTCGAGAACATGGTAAGATCCATCCATCCATCCCTCCATCGTGTTGTGATGTTTGCCCCCTTTAAAAAATAAAAAATAAAATAAAATAAAATATATATATATATAAAAATATATATCATGCAAACTCTTTTTCACAACACTGTATACATCTACACACACACAATAAGTGTGAAACAGAATCCAACCACGTTTAGATGCTAAAAAAATACATATATTTGTGTTTTTTGGTAACAATTTTATTTTACTATTTTAAATGTAAACATTGTAAGTGAAAGAGAAAAGGAGTGTGTTATACACACTAAGTGCCTGTGCTCTTTAGTTTAATTTCTTTTAAAGGACTCAGAAAACCTGTGGTTGTCAGTTTAATCACAGTAGATAACAAGATTTTCCATCAGAACCCTGCCGGGGTTTTATTGTGTTTCTCTTTACGCTCATCACTGTCAGAGAACACGCTAGAAGCAGATTTTATTTGTAAGCATTTCTTTTTGAAGTGTATAAAAATGGAAAATTGCTCCTTCTGCACCTTCTCAGGTCATGGTGTTTTTTGACGAGGCTGTGATTTGGTTATATGAGGTTTCTGTTGTATTTTTGTGTGATTTGGACACTGCGGCGCACAATGGGTTTGTAATGCAAATGGCATTGCCAAAATGTGTTTTCCGCTCTATGTATTAACTTCACTTCAGAGTTTGACCCACCTCAAACGAGATGGTGATGCTTATTGGTGGCTTGAGGAGCATTTTGGTCACCAAGACCTGATCATAATGACAGGGGAAGAGAAGCAGAGCCTCACCAGAGAGATAAAGACAGTTTGTGTGAATGTGGGAGAGGAGTTACAGTATCTTCCTCACACTATTATATGAAACCCAATTATCAGGATCCAGCCATGTGGAGATGTTCCTAAGAAACCAAGGGAATTGTGTATCAATTCTTGGCTCTCCTAGTTCTGCTTGCTCTCAACATAGACAATTGCCTTTTAAGAGGCGGTTCAAGTAGAAAACGTTCTTGTCTTCCATCTTTGCTATGTATTTTAGGTCATAATAAGGCATCGTAGAATTTTAGCAGCCATTCATGTCGAGGCGCCTCAGTTTGTGTGTTTATTTAAATTTTGTTCTTAACTTTTGTTTGCCATTGTTTATATTCTATATTATTGTAGTTACTTGTATCAAATATTCTCTAAGTTATCCAAATGTAATATTTTAGCTTCTGCAATATATTCTTAGGATACTTGCTTCACACTTGCCTTGAAACGCTGTCTAGGGAGGCAGCTCACTAGGTTTAGGAACAGAGCTGTGTTTGTTTTCTGCCAAAGAAATGAATACCCGCTTTTCTCAAGGGCACAATAGTGATGGAACAGGTCTGTGATTGTAGTGACTGTTGGATTGAATCTACTGTCTTTATGCTAGCAGCTCAGATCCATAACCATTAGACCATTGACACCCCGCAGACTCAGGGCGCAGGTGTTCGCTCCAGCTAGAGGTTAAACTCTAGTTTAAAAGTTTTTTTTGTCTTTTCCCACCAGGGATGGACTTTATTCTAGATGTGAAAAGGAAAATGACTCCGTAGGTGAGTTGTGTTGTTTCGTACATGCCCAGATCTGCCCCCAGATGGAGTCAGCATGATGCCCTATAAAACTCTTCGACCGGTCACAACCTGTGTCAGATGGTGCCAGGATGTACTGGTGTGACCTTACCGCTGACCTTAAGGTGGCCGTACAGAATAGATTCAGAGTAGCACAATGCTCTCTGATCTTTCAGCATCTTACTATTAATCACCCTTAACATCTGTTTGCTGGTTTTGCAAAAAATGTACCAATGGAAAGTGTTAAACAGAGCTTGTGACTAAACCTCACAACTCCATCCGATCTCCAAACTGTTGTTCAAACCTTAAAACTCCACCCTGCTTAAAGGAAGTCCAATGCAAATGTAAATAAAGAAGTGGTTCTTTGAGCGGAGAAGAGAAGAGTGACTTAGTCTAGCGTTTGTCATTGAGTTATTGCCAATAATGTCTTAAATAGCCTTTGTGTGTCTCATTATCTTTTGTAACGTGAGATTGATTATGGTGAAATGTTGTTAATATACTTTTACATTTATATTTATGCATTTGGCAGACGCTTTTAGCCAAAGCGACTTGCATTGATTTCAAAGAACACATTGAATCAGTTCTTGCTTTTCCTGGGATCGAACCCATGACCTTGGCGTAGTAAATACCAATGCTCTACTGATTGAGTTATAGTTACTCATGCAAATGTCTGGCTATACATAAGTCCACTATATATATATATATATATATATAGTATATAAATATATATATATATATATATATATATAAAAAGTTTTGTTAATTTCTTGAAAGGAAAGATTGTGGATATACTTAGTTTCTGCCCAAAATTGACAATAAATGACAATATTTTACTAAATATATACATTGTGTTTTATTATCTTTGTTATTATTAGGCCTAACATGATTCATTTTTAATTAATTTAGTAAATGTATTTATATAGGCATTCAAAATTGTTTTGTCACATGTAAAATACTAATTGCAAATGTCTTCGGTTCATGCTTGAATCTGCTTGGAAAATATTTCTTTTCAATTCACAATGGTCTTGGTTTAATTAAGTGTATGATTATGGTACAGCGCTTTTGAAAATGGGCTGTATAATTTCTGTCAGATGGAACGGAGGATAAAAGACACACAAAGAGCACATTTTTCCGTGGGGTCTTTGTAGTAGCCGATGAAAGTCTGCCGTTAGACGTCCAGGCCAGAAAAGAACAGATCGTTAGCATTAGCTGTTAAGCTAATTAACCTTTTCAAGAAGGAAATGCAAATGAGTCATTTCAAAATAACTTGTAGTGAATCCCTCCACATAATATGAGCTGCAGGTTTTACATAGTAAACTGTTTTATAGGTTAGGCACTTATAGGCTTCAGAGTTGAACAGATCATTGTTGCCCATGGCTAATTAAGGTCTGACTGCATAAAAACAGATCTTGATTTGCATAATTTTGATAGTTCATCCAAAATCAACTCACACTGAAGTTGTTCCAAACCTGTATGAGTTTCTTTCTACGGTTGAACACACAAAAAAAATATTCATTGTTAATTTTTGGGTGAAAAATCCCAAGTTCTGTCCCATGTATTTAAAGTTGCTGTAAGTGATTTTAGGCGTTTTAATAACAGAATTTGACTTTATAGGCAAACTTTGAATTAGACCACCACCATCTCTTCAACATCACCATCCAAAAACATGGCAACACATTTCTTTTTCAGCATCTAGTGCAGACACGTTTCTCAGAACCGATATTTCAGTGGGCCTGCTAACACCTGGTCGCGTCATGTGTTTTCTCTGATTGGATAGCTATCCGATAGTAAAACGGTCAATGTAAATGCGTCACTTACGAGATGAGTTTAAAACTGATCACTCAAACCACTTCAGGCGGTGTATTCCAGACAAAAATGTAAATGCATCTGGTTGTTGAAAGCACATAGCCTATGTGAATTTTACTACTCACAAAATTAACAAAAACAAAATCAATGTAAGAGTGTGTTATAGGCTGTATGACATGTTCCAGCCAGATATGTGCAACTGCAATGAGCGTCGCCACAGATGAGTAGCTGAGTATCTCAAGCCAAAGTCCAAACTGCAGCAAAGGAAACTAAAACCAAGTCACAGGCGCTCAAAAACACAATCATGTTCATTAAAAGTAGTGCGACTGAAATATCTTCCCAGTGCTGATGCTCCTGTCTCTCCTATTGCTGTCTTTGATCTTGAAATTAGATGATGATAAATGCAGCGTCATTCCATTGAATAGTTTGACTCTGAAATATGATGCATATGAAATTCTAAATTGCTGGAGTAAAATGGTGTTAAAACTTAGTAGTACTTCAAGCTTCATTTGAAAGATTGACCTCTTTTCTCTAGCAATGACCGTGTCCATATTTTCTTCTTTCGCAATTCCTACGAAATATGTTTTCTGGCTTTTAGTATGAATATGGCAGTCTTACTGTTAACTATAAGCTAGTGCTCCAAAACTATGACAAAATTTGTATTTAGAAGATATACATGTTTAAAACATACAGTCTCTCACTTCCAACATGGATCAATGATTTTGATGACATCACTCTGCAGTTTTCTGTCCAATCAAATGCTCTCTAGACTCTGAAGCCCCGCCCCGTTTATTATAGTTAGATGCTGACGTTGCGGCTGAAATCAGTCACTTGTTCACACATTTACTGTTTTCTATATGGTGAATAGCGATTCAGACAATGTGAATATATGTTTCCATTGGGGGAATGAGGGTCTGGTTTGACATTAGCATCAGTGAAGCAATAAAATAGAATGGAATAGAATAGAATGGAATTGAATAGAATCCAGAGTCCAGAGTCACGACTGACCAGAGCGGATCATATGAGCGAGTTGCTTAGGCCACAAAACGTGTCGGGCCCATTTGAATTCAGCACAGACCGCTATATTTTAATCTAAATTGGAGGATATTAGGAGAACCAGTTGGAGCTGCGGCTTTAGTATATCCTACTGCTCAGCTGTGATATAAACTAAATGTAATTATATAATATAATAGCTGTGATATAAACTAAATGCAATTAGCTATTCTAAAAAGCTTATCGAAATGTCTCGCCTTGTCTTCCGGTTTCAGTGGAAATTACTTGAACATATTGAATTATGCTGTGCATTTCAAGGCGCTTCAGTGGGACTTTAATTTCTCTATGGATAAATAGAAAAGTTTCATGACACAAATACATTGGACACTGGGCCGACCAAATATCAGGAGAAATGATAAATCCTCTTTTTCGATTAATTTCCTGATGTGTCCAGAGTTTAATGGTTTCATTCAGGCTAATATGATTAAAAAACCCATAAAGCACATTTGATGGAGTAAGAGTGGTGTCTTGTGTATGAATAGAAAGCAGGAAAACTCTCCGCGGAGAGCAGCTTGACTTCTGGAGGTATAGTAATAATCGGCCCTCATCTCCACGACGAAGGTGTAAGCGGCTGGTTTTCAATCTGTCTCTGTGTCTCGCTCTCATCTGCTGCTGGGATTCTGGTAACGTTGGTTCCTTTTTTTGTAGTTCTGTGAACAAGAGCAATTTTCTCCATGGGTAATGGGGAGAGCATGCTGGGAGTGATTTCATCTCCTCCATATAAGATGGATATCAGGATGATTGATTATATGATGTTTTGAGAAGAAAAAAAACAGCAGAGAGAAAAAACGTAAAAAAAAAAAGCTCAAACCTTTTTCGTGTCGCCAATGGTTTTTTCATTAATCTATTTTTGTCTTTTCATTCTGCTTTTGGCTTCTGCATTTGCTTCTTATTTCTTCATTCTGGTGTTATTGTTAACACAAATAAAAAAGCTAGTGTAAAAAAGCATAAAACTGCAAAACACTGTGTATTCTGCCCAGAAAAATGTGTAATAACCTCAATTAGGAGGTTGACGTTGGAAAAACAGAATGCAAAACAAAATGTTTGCTATTAGGATTTAATGATATGCACTTTTGTTATTTTAGTTTGCTTTTTAGCTGTATTTGATTAACATACATTTAAGTTGAACTGAAGTATTCTAAAGGGAATTTAGGCTTTTGTTCAGTTAGAAAGATTGAACAGCGAACATGAACAGAAACTCAAACAAACCTTTTTAACGTGCAATATTAAACCTCATTGGTTCTCGCTGAAGGTCAAATGTGATGCGTAACATGAGAACGAACCTCATTGGTTCTTGAGAAGCTCAAACGTGATGCGTAACACGAGAATGAACCTCATTGGTTCTTGCTGAAGCTCAAACGTGATGCGTAACACGAGAATGAACCTCATTGGTTCTTGAGAAGCTCAAACGTGATGCGTAACACGAGAATGAACCTCATTGGTTCTTGAGAAGCTCAAACGTGATGCGTAACACGAGAATGAACCTCATTGGTTCTTGAGAAGCTCAAACGTGATGCGTAACACGAGAATGAACTAAGAATGAACAATTTAATTAGCTAAGAAACAATATAATACAGGCTTTTTTTCTCTTATTGTTATTATTTAATTTTACGTTTGTTCGTTTATTTGTTTGTTTGATAAAATTAAATAGAAAAACAAATAAAAAACACAGTGTTTTATTTAGATTAGTTTTTAAACTGTTTTGATTGATTTATTAATTTTGATTTATTTGTGTTAAACAGAAAAAAATATTAAAATGAAAAATGTTGCCTTTATTTACTCATTCTTTCTTACATGTAACAAAAAAGGAGATCTTAAGGGTGGGTGATCATTCACCCTCCTCTTACACATGAAATATATATAATTATCACGTTGTATTGACCGCTCTCTGTGTGATTGTGTTCATCAGGGTCTGTTGACGTCAGGTGTGGATTTTGAGTCCCTTCCTGCCGCTCTGTCTTTGCCAGCGGAGTCTGGCCTCTATCCGGTGACTCTGGTCGGAGTCCCACGCACTGCAGGCAACATCACCATCAGCGGTGAGTTTTACCGCACCTCCAAAACAACGTGAAACTGCATTCTCTACAGTTTAACTTCTGTAATCAGAGAAATGAGGATTTTAATCCATTAGGATTTGATAGACTTGATTTTTTTTTTTTTTTTTGCTATAGTGTAATGGGCAGGAAATGTTATTGAGTACAAGTAAAAATGATATTCAAATGAAATGTTAGATAAATGGGGTTGTTTTTGAATTCATCAATATTCTCTACAATTTCTCTTGTTTCAAAACCGACGGAGCAAAGAAAATGAAATGAGAGATTGGTTTTCACTGAAAATTTGTTCTGGTTCATGATACTATAATAATGCAGAAATCAAGTCTGCCTCAAACTAAAAAAACAACACGTAAAGTGTTTCTTTGCTTGAATAAACCAGCTAAATATCCTCTCATTAAAACGGGATAAACTCATTGATCCCTGCTTCATGGCCATTCCAACAGTTCTTAATGTCTTCAAGCGTGTTTCGGAAGACGTTAATGAGCTCTAATTGCCTTCAGATCGTTACTGTGGTCTGTGATTATGGAACATTTTTAAATATGAATATTACTAATAGTGTTTGTTGTGCAGGGTATCACACGTCAGTGTTTGGGGTGAGCAGTGACTGTCTTTTGGAGGGTCTGGTGGGGGTGAAGAGCAGCGGCTGTACGGTGGAGGTGGTGCCGTCACTCCCACGACTGCAACTCTCCACGTCCTTACCGAGGTAAGGTTCTTCTTCATAATATATAATGGAAAAGTACATATTAAAAATAAGGTGATTTAATTCCATCACATACTGTTTTAGTTGCTTGCACAACACGGTTTATAGAGATGTCACTCTGCTCAGTACTGTCACAGAGCAAAGGAAGCGTTCAGGTGGTTATTCTCAGCTCAGACAGCATGCCCGATTGCTCATGGAAAGCCCACGGACTGCATGATGCATATTGCACACAAAAATAAAGTGCTGGCAGGAAATCTGTTGTGATTGGCTGGCTGCTGTTGGCAGGTTTTGGAGGACAGCATTGCAGAGGTTTTTATCAGCCTACCAGATAACAAAGTTTTGCTGCAGAATTCGTGCCGTTTGATTCTTTGAAGCGTGATATGTAATTGGTTGAGTCAGATTATTAAGGTGATCATGAACACGTGTGGCTTGGCTCTGGCTCTGAGCAGACGTGATGGCCTTCGTTGCCCTTGTGCATCGATCTCCTGCGTACAAACAATTATCAGAGCCATCTAATCTACCTGACCTTAATATGTGGCATTGTTAGGAGATAATCAACGTTAAATTAAAAAAAGTCATTCCAAGTGTATTGGAACAATTATTCATTAAAAATATCTGTGTGTGTGCATCCATCCGTCCATCCATCTGTCCGTCCTTCCATCCATCCATCTGTCCGTCCTTCCATCAATCCGTCCTTCCATCCATCTGTCCGTCCTTCCATTCGTCTATCCATCCATCCGTTCGTCTATCCATCCATCCATCTGTCCGTCCTTCCGTCCATCCATCTGTCCGTCCTTCCATCCGTCCATTCTTCCTTCCATTTGTCCGTCCTTCCATCCGTCCGTTCGTCTATCCATCCATCTGTCCGTCCATCCATCTGTCCGTCCTTCCATCTGTCCGTCCTTCCGTCCGTTCGTCTATCCATCCATCCGTTCGTCCATCTGTCCGTTTGTCTATCCATCCATCCGTTCGTCTATCCATCCATCTGTCCGTCCGTCCTTCCATCCTTCCATCTCTCCGTTCTTCCATCTGTCCGTCCTTCCGTCCGTTCGTCTATCCATCCATCCGTTCGTCTATCCATCCATCTGTCCGTCCTTCCATCTGTCCTTCCGTTCATCCATCCATTCGTCTATCATCCATCCATCCATCAATCTGTCCATCTGTCCTTCCTTCCATCCGTCCTTCCTTCCATCCGTCCGTTCGTCTATCCATCCATCTGTCCGTCCTTCCATCCGTCTGTCCAGCCGTCCTTCCATCCGTCCGTTCGTCTATCCATCCATCCATCTGTCCGTCCTTCCATCCGTCTGTCCATCCATCTGTCCATCCGTCCTTCCATCCGTCCGTTCGTCTAAGTTGGATCAGCCTGTAACTTCAGCTTTTACATTGATTTTCAATATAATTTTCAATCTATCCCTTAGTTTCTGGATGATTTTGGTTTCCATTGACTGTTGACACATAATTATCTTCTTAACAAATTAAAGAATGTAAAGATTTTGAAATGGAATGTGATTTAAGCGTTTCCTTATCTTTGTTTGAGCATTGTTTATAGGTGTATATATATATACACATACATATATACAGAAGAAAGAAGAGCGGTCTGTGTGTGTGTGTGTGTGTGTGTGTGTGTGTTTGAGGCAAGCAAGGGATTCGTACTATTCTCACCCTAACTGCTGTCATATTTCAGGAATAGATGGTCTGCAGAAACTGTTTTTTTTTAATCAACTGGTGTTTTGGGATTTTTGGTGGCAGTCAGTTCTCCTCAAGTTCTTACAAGTGTACAGTAGACGATCCACAGTTGGAGTTCATCACATTAATTATCAGCTTGATCCTCTAACATCTGACGACCAGAATGTTGCACAATAGCTGTAGTCTTTACTTTGAAAAGCGTGTCTTATCATTACACTTATTTGGTTTGGAGCTGCTCTCAAGGATGCTCAGAGGGAAATTTCAGCCTGTTCCTCACTTCAGAAATCTCTGAAAATAGAGTGGAATGGACTGCTTTTAAACTACGCTTTTTTATCTTTACTGCTTCTTTGCTCAGTTCATGTGGGGAAAATGTTTTTTTCCGGCTTGACCAGCTAATGGTCATACATGTTTTAGTATTAATCAGAAAATGAAGACAATAGGCTCTTTTAATGTTAAGCTGGCAATTTCTCCAATTCATCTTCTCAAGTTTATCATCTTTTTCCTCTCTGCCTTCTATTCAACAACATTACAGAAATGTGTCTTGGCACATTTTGTGAGTCTGCTTGAATTGAGCCATGTTAGCCATGTTACTTTTATGCAGTTAGTACGGCAAGACACTCTCTTTCCCCTTCCTTTTTCACTTCTTCTTTAATTTGTTTTTTGAGAATTTTGGCAGGCTAAAGACTCTGGAAGATCCCAAAGCATCCAGAGCTAATTACAGTAATTCCTTATAGTCATACACACACACACACTCTCTCTCTCACAAACTCACACACACACACACACTCCATTTATACTCCATTTCGCGGGATTGTTCTTAATCACATTTAGCTCTGCTGTAAACATATTTATTCTCAAGTACATTCAAAATATTATTCAAAGTAATATTATTCAATCTGCCTGAAATGACATGAAATGAGTTGATTTAGTGTGGCTCTGCTGGAATAAAGGTTTGGTCCGAGACATCATGAGAAAGAGGAGATGGACCACTTGTATAAAAATGAATGGATGAATTGAAGAAGTATAAATCCCCACCTTTCAGTTAAAAGTACCAGTTCACTTTTATCATAGTTATTTTTCTTTTAGAAGGTGGATATGAATTAAGTTTAGCTGTCTGAGACTATACAATTTTTAAGCAAAAACTCACAGTTTGGGAGATTTTGGCCATTCCCGTTCAAGTAGAAGTGAACTAAAGTTTTCTATTCGGTCACTTTCTTTTGAGAGCAAGCGTCAGTGCAAATGTTGTGAATACATGAGAAATGGATTAAAACTTTTAAATGATTCACTAAAGGTTGTTTAGACACTGATGGAACAGAACATTTTTTCTTTTAATGGAATAATGCGCCATTTGTGTTAAGGGTTTTGCTCAAGCCTCGGGGTATTCCCTCATTCCCTCAGAAGTGTGTGTGCCATTGCTAAACTAGAGGTGGTACAAGGAGAGAAGCCACAGGAGAAATCATTGAGCCGAAGCCCTAATAAGGCGATTGACTCTTTTAATTGAACAGCGGCTGTAGAAAAGAAGGTTCCTCCTTTCAATTAAAAGAGCCATTGACCTTATTGACATCGTCATCGGCTGGACTTTACGATAGTCATCTAGGGTGTGTGTTATCTGGACCAGCATGAAGATACATTTAGAAAGATTTTAAGCTATAAAGCAAATTTAAAATGCTTTTTTTTTGGGCAATATCTTAATATCTGAATTGTAAGCAAACTGCTATACTTAATTGCCTAGAGAATAGCTACCCAAATCTCTCTCCATCCTTTCATTACATTAGAGATGTAAATAGATACATCTAATTTCAATACAATTAATATGCAAATTAATAATTGATTATAATCGCTGTGATAATACCCAGTGGTTTATATTATTTTATTTAGCAGACACTTTTCTCCACAGGTGCTTTCTGAACTTCTCAGAACGCAATCAAACGTGCTCGTCTACAGTATTTTAAAGTAAAACTTTAAGTAAAAGCCCTTTTAAAGTAATTTCAATGAATTGTGAGAAGGTCATGATGCATCACGTATTTGAATAAAGCATCAGAGCTGAATTGTTATCAAAGCAATTACAGTAATACCTCGAGATACGAGCGTCTCTACATACGAGTTTTCCAAGATATGAGCAAGCCTTCGGGCAGATTTTTGCTTCTAGATACGAGTAAATATTCGAGATACGAGCACGCGTGCTGACGCCGATGCACGTTCACTTCAGTGTTCACTGACTTCTGTACGCATCTCCCGCAAGTAGCTGATTTTCTCTCTGTTTTGTTCATTATTCTTCATAATAGCGATGAGTTCTAAGAAAGTGAGTGGTAAGGATGGTAGAGAGAAGAAGTGCATGATGACCATGGAAATGAAGCATGAGAATGACGATAAATATGAGCGCGGTGCCGCGTGAGTGATCTAGCAGCAGGGGCATCAGGAGGAACTGTCAACTGAGGAGTTGATCGATCTACAGACGATACGCAGGTGTTGCAAGAGCTCAGAATTGAAAAGAAACACCCTGATAAATCGTGTACTGGTCGTGCTTCGGCGCTTTTTGACGACACGTACCTTATTTTTAAAGGGAGACAGAAACAAATCTCCCTCGATTGGTATTTCGTTAAAAGGTCTGCGCCAAGTGAAAGTAAAAGTGAGGGCAGTCAGGCGAGATAAGGGAAGAAAACAAACAAAACAATAATATAAAATAGAAAAGTTACGAAAAATACGTAAGCTAAGTTCAGTTATGTTAATTTAAGTTTACGTAAGTTACGTAGTGTTCGTGTACGATACGATACGATACGGAATCAAGTATCGACGTACCAACCCCCCCTTCCTCTCTCCTTCCTCCTCACCTGCCGCTGCTGTCTGTCTAATGTCTGTAAAAACTTATAATTAAAACCACATTTTATTTGATATCACACAAATCCTTATACTGTTTACATGTACTATAATTGTGTGTGTGTGTCTATACCAATAAAAACATGTTTTCTTCCGTTGTTACGGATCTGGAACAGATTCATTTGTTTTCTATTATTTCTCATGGGAAAACATGATTCTAGATACGAGTAATTCGAGCTCCGCCCTGGAACGGATTATGCTCGTATCTCGAGGTATTACTGTATTTACGCCCCTAAAGCAAATTTGATGATTTTATTGTTTTTTGTCTTGGTCCAGGTCGGCTCACCTGTCTAGTGAAGACTTGTCCACTAGCGTTTCCCTGCAGCTGTTTAACGGAGAGACCCAGCAGTTGACCATCACGCTGGAGAACATCGGCTCAGAGACGCTAAACACGCTGGAGTTGACGTCTAAAACTCTCAGCACTAAAGGTACACACAACATACAGGCTAAATGTCGTCTCGCTAATTTCTGCGGTGGTTTTGATACAGTGCTCGTCCTGTAATGGGACGGCGGTTCAAAGGCTACACTGATTGTTCTTAGTTCGTAATAGAGTCTGTGCATTAGTCTGATCACTCGAGCCCATCTGAGATTTCCCCGTGACTCCCGCTTTTTTGATGTGCTCTCTCTTTGAATAAAGACGTCTGCTTTTACGCATCTTCGTCTCTGCGTCTTTGAGGATGGAAAAAAAGTCCACGTGATGCTCTTAGTGGTATTCCACACACATGCGAACATGAAAAGCGTTGTCTTTGGACTCCATGTCCCTTTGTGTGTGTGTGTGTGTCCTCTAATCCCAGACAGCTTTCAGCATCGGTGGCTGAGCAGGTGGCCTGTACAGGTACACACACACACACACACACACACACTATCTTTGCTTTGAAGTTGTTGTTGAGCTGTGTGTGTGTGTGTCTGGATTTACTTAGCAGTACTCTAGTGATGGATTTGTCCCTAGAAAGAACTACATCTGACAAAATCTTCCTATGATGACATTTATGAATGTCTTCAATTGGAAAAATTCATCAATGATGATACAAACAAAGGTGCTTATTGAGCTTCAAATACGAGGACTGAAGACTGCAGCAATTACTGCTTACAGTTCAGCTTTGCAGGACAGGAATAAATGACATTTAGAAGTACACATATTAAAAAGTACACATTTTCCAAAAGATGAAGGGAACATTTAATAATCACTGTACGGCACAGTCAGATATCAGTCTGCCCAATTAGGAAGCATAAGTGATTGTGAATCCTTGTCCTTGTCACTGCCTCTGCTCCTTTGTGCGAGGAGGAACAGGAGGAGCTGCCAGAGCCCTACAAAATGACCTCCAGATAACATGTGACCGACGAAAATCTGTTAGGAGATGCCATGGGGAACATTATGCTCCATGTAACATCATCCAGCATGACCGGTTTGGCGGTGGGTCAGTAATGGACTGGGGAGGAATGTCTTTGAGGAGTCGCACAGATCTCCACATGCAGCCAGTGGTTCTTTCTGTTGTTTGGTACCAGGATAAAATCCTCAGAGCTGTTGTTAGTCCTTATGCTGGTGCAGCGGCTCTGGGTTCCTCCTGGAGCATGATGATGATGATGATCCGCCTCATGTGGATAGAGTGTGTAGGCAGTTTTTTACATGATGAAGCCAGACCTGAATTTTGTTCAGACCAGATGATGTTCCCCAGACCTGAATTTAATTGGGACATTATGTGTCTAAAGCCGCCATGTAGCTCCATAGATGGTCCAGGAGCTTCGCTGATGTCCTGATCCAGGTCTCTGAGGAAATTCCCAGGACTCCATCTCATCAGGAGTAAGACGTTGTAGTGAGCGTATAGAGATGGCTGACTTGCATTGAGTTCCTGTGATGAACTTCATGCAAGTTGGATCACCCTGTAACTTTTTTACATTGGGTTTTGGTGTTATTTTTAATCCGGCCCTTCAAACAATAGTGTATGTTTTAGTTTTCATCATTTCAGTCGCAGTGCTTTAATTTAGCAGTTTGGCAATGCCATTTTAAGCGACACCACAAGCATTGATTTTTTTTTTCCAACTTATGTTAAAAATACTCCAATTTGTATTGATACATATTTAATTATACCATGTTTGTCAGAGTAGTCGACTAGTGGATGACACAACCCACTGAGTTGCTTTTTTGCTGCCAATTTGCACATGCCTATTTGGGTTGAGGTTTGGATTTTGGGAAGGTTTATAATAATTATAGTTAGCATTGTTTAAAAACAGAACAAAGAAAATGTCAACTCTACTATGTTGTTATGCGAATGTTGTGAGTGGTTTCCAGTGTGCTGTTTTGTTGTTGCTAGGTTGTTAGTGGCTTTAGCCATGTTGTTCTGGATGGTTGCTAGGTGGTCCGCCCTCAAATCTCCGTGATATTTCTGTCTTTAGATATGACTCTGGATCTGTAGTGTAAGTCTCTGCGTTTTCTGTCATATTTATTGTCTGGCAGGCAAACATTGCAGAGTTTCACTCAGAAGTTTAATAGTTAAAGTTGAAGGTTTGTTCAAATCACTGACCCGGAATATGAGCAATAGAAATAGCGATGCTTGACTTAGTAGACACTACTAAGAAAAAAATAAAATCACCCAAGTATCAAGTGCTATCACAAAATGGAAGAAATGAATCTGAGTGAGAATGTTCAAATATTTTTTTGTGTTTACTGTAATGTTTAATGTAAGAAGGTCTGTTAAGCTTGAGCGGTTCTATCTGATGGAAAATGATTTCAGATAATAAGAGAATAACCAATGTCTCTTCAGACATCTCAGGTTTTTTGGGAGGCACCTTGATATATTTTTCTACATCCGTGAAACAAAAAATTGAGAAAAAGCCATAGGTTTGCTGTTGAAATGAATGCAGAAATTCAGCCTAAATGATTGCATTGCCATGTTCCTGCTAGAAATAAGTGAGAGTCAGTCTTTTCACTATTGACTGGTCTGGTCCATTTTGCAGGTTATTCCGGCCATAAGTCGGCCACTTTGACAGGAAGGGTTGTTTTTGATTGCTTAAATCAAATTTGTTTGGTCACACCTATCAAAACCCCTTCATAACGTTCCTCTGTGGTTTGCAAGCAGCTGAGAAACTGGATTTGAACTGGATTTTGTTGGTTATTAATGCTGAAAGATATGGATTAAAAGCATCCCAGTAGAGCTTTACTCACTCAATTGAATATTTCACGGCACGATTTTTCAAAACATCCTTAGGGTGAGTTCATACACATTTGTTTGTATATGATCTATTTCTTTCGGGAGTTGAAATGCCCAAGAGTAGAGAGAGAAAGAGTGTGAGAGACGGAGAGAGAGATCTCCTGAAGGCTGTATTGGGACTATAAATATAATGTCTAGTTTCCAACTAACTGTTGATATGGCCAAAGGAAAAGCACCAGGAGAGAGAAAAAATATCCATGAATCGTGTCCCATTCGGATCTGTAAATGTCAAAGCGCTTGCCGTCCCTGCTGTGCATGAACCAGGATCTCCAGACACTAACTATCTCACCTGTCTGTTTCACAATTTTGCTTTTTATAGCTAACCATTTTTAAACTTGAGAAATGCTTAATCTCTAAGTAGCCAGACGCTTCAGTTAAGTTATTAAATTAGTGTTACTATTCATACAAATTAATACCCATACAAATACACAGAGGTATCAAATGCCCCATCCTGAAATAAAAATGTATTAAAGCTATTATTAAATGCTTTGACACAAATAGTTTAAAACCAGTAAAAATTGATTTTACCCAGTTTTTGTGTGTGTATTTTTATCTATACATGTATGATATTATATATCATTTAATTTAGCTTAGCAACATCTTAGTGACTCAAAGGTACATTTTGATCAAAAGAAAGGCGAGTTGTAGAGAGCTGAGGAACAGGAAGTGGATTTCGACAGGATATTAGCAGCCAGAAGCTGCTCGGTTTAATTGAAGAAGGTATTTCTGGACAACCGTGATTGAATTCTCATCAGGCCACTTCAGCTCTGCCGGCACTAACGATAGTCTTTCCTGTTGTCTTTATTTCTTTCTGTCTCTTTCTGTCTTTCTTTCTATTACTCCTTTTTCATCCCGTATTGCTGAAGTGAATTGGCCCGATGGCAAATGACCCTCGTGTAGAAATCAAAGTGGTTCTTTATTGCGGCATGAAGCTAATGATGTTTTCTTCCTTTACTCAACTCAATACCCACCAAACATCAACAATTATCTCGTCGTGTCTGCTTTTTGGACCATCTCATTACAGAAAGCTTCTCCAGTGGGGAATACATAAAGACTTTTACTGTTTTGTTTTGTTGTTGCTGTTGTTTTAACCAAGCTACACCATTATTGTTTTTGTATTTGGTGTTAAACTCATTGAAGAAGTTATTCAGTGCTGATAGATAAGACGTAGGTTCGAGTTTGATTAAATGTATGTTTATATTCACTTTGTCTAGTGTAAACTATCCATATGATTCAGACTGAATCATTAACTGATAATCATTGACTGAACGGCTAACTTTTAGCATGAACCGCAGACCGATGCGTACTGAATCACGAACCGTCACTGAACAATTGAATCTAAAGCAAAAAACGATCAAATTGATTCTCAAACTGATCCAGCATGCAGGAGCATCAGGAGGAACTTTCGACTGAGGAGTTGATCGAGCTGCAGATGATGAACATACGCAGGTGTTGCAAGAGCTCAGCAGTAGGGAGGAGGAGGAGGAGGAGGAGGAACCGGAGGAAAACATTTCTACAAGTGAAATTAAGGAAGTGATGGCTATGTGGCAGAAGGTTTCTGATTTCATTGAAAAGAAACACCCTGATAAATCGTGTACTGGTCGTGCTTCGGCACTTTTTGACGACACGTGCCTTACTTATTATTAAAGGGAGACAGAAACAACTCCCTTGACAGGTATTTCGTTAAAAAGTCTGCTTCGAGTGAGAGTGAGAGTGAGGGTAGTCAGGCGAAAAAAGGGAAGAAAACAAATCGAAAAAAGCAAAACAATAATATAGAAAAGTAAAAAAAACGTAAGCTAAGTTCAGTTATGTTCATTTAAGTTTACGTAAATTACGAAGTGTTCGTGTACGATACGGAATCAAGTGTCTGCGTAACAACCCCATTCCTCATTGTATACTTGTACTATAATTGTGTGTGTGTCTATACCGATAAAAAACTTTTTTTTTTCTTCCATTGTTACGGATCTGGAACGGATTAATTTGTTTTCTATTATTTCTTATGGGAAAACATTTTTCTAGATATGAACAATTCGAGTTACGAGCTCCACCCTGGAACGGATTATGCTCGGATCTCGAGGTATTACTGTACCATAATCCAATTTCGATCACAAACTGATTCAGCTTGAATTGCAAATTCAGATTTATATGATTACCCATTTGACAAATGAAGTAAAGTGAATCGGTCATAAATTAGACCCTGCTGGTAGCAGCTGACAGAAAACACGGAACATTTCTGAAATATATCCAGGTAAATTGTGCTATGAAAATGTCTGGGACGTTTAGTGAGAGGATCTGTCCATGTTCTCGCTGCTTGAAAAGGGTCCACAGTGACAGAAACGTCAAACTCTGCAGCTTCTGGACACATCTTTACCACATTTCTTTCTTTCTCTCCTTCTCTCTTGTTTCTCCATCCTCTAGTGAGTCTCTACATGTACTTGAGCGCACAACTGCAACCCAAGCTTGTTTTCCCGGCAGCTCGAAGGCAAAAGAACACACACGCACGCACGCACGCACGCACGCACGCACGCACGCACGCACGCACACACACTCGCTTTCCTCCATTGCAGGTAGAGCCAGAAGCCAGAGTTGTATTTGACATTGAATATGACTGCACAGAGAGCTGAGGAATGAGATCCGGGGATGGACCGCATCCTGTGCCGCCCACAGCAGTCTTTATTTATGCCACCTGATACAGAAACCTCCATACCTGCACCCGTACGCAGCGCTGCCTGCTGCTATATTTCACCCCTGACAGTTGCTCCAAATGAAAAATGATATTTCTCAGCTCTTTGTGCTGCTGGAAGAAAACATTTTCCTCCGACTTTGTGAGGATTGCACCCACATTTCCTTTCGTTAGTTAACTTTAGCTGGAGTTTTCCTGTTTCGAAGCCCTGGCCTCCAAACTCATAACCTGATTTGGCTTTCTATAGTGTCATGTCTTACGACGCGTATCGAAACGGCAACTCGTGACGCAATCATAAATCCCACTGTCGAACTTTATCGTCCGTAAGCTCAGCATGCAGTCGGTTTTTCTGAGAAGGACGTATCTGCAAGTTCATTCCAGTCTGATGGAGGCACAAGGACGTACACTTCCTTTTTTTTTTGCCGTCCCCTTTGTGATTGGCGTACTGTCTCGCTGTCAAAGCAAGCTGTGTGTGGTTTGAGCCTGGCTCCTGCAGCTTCATCTCACTCATCTCGATAATGTTCATTGCAAAGGACATTGCTTCACTTTTGGTGGTTCCTTGTGTTCTTGCTTCCTGTTGATTTCATTTTCAGGTCTTTTAACGGCCTTCTTTTCTTAACCTTTGTTTCCTTTTCAGGTTGGAAACAATTTACAGGTTCACTCAGTAATATAACTTTGTAAAAGAGCAAATATGTCAAATATGTGAGATCAATTTAAGACTCAAACTCTCTTTGATTCAGAGACGTACTATTTTCATAATAAAAATAATAAAATGCATCATTTGTAACTATAAAAATATGAACTAGCATAACTGTTTTCTACATTTATAATAATAAGACAATATATAGCAATCATATTAAAATGATTTGGGAAGGATCATGTGACTGACAACTGGATGAATGATGCTGACAAATCAGGAATACATTACATTTTAAAGTACAGTAGAACCCCGACTTACGAAACGCTCTACGTACGAAAAATTCAACATACGATAAAAGATTTCGGGGGTTTTTTTCGCCCGAGTAACGACAAAATAATCGAGATGCGAAAAAACATTTCCGAGTTTTGTTTTGAAATTCGCGCTGATTTTGGTTCGGGTTGGATGAAGGCTACAGTTTGTCTGGTCAGATCAATGATGTCTCACTCAGAGAATAATCCAAAACTGGTGTTTATTAAAGGTGCACAGATGTGTGGTTACGCATGATCGATAAAACCTCAACGATTGGCACTAATTCCCTGTATTTCACTCAATAAACTATATATACAATCTTTACGGGGACCCATCATCCATCTCACTCGCAAGCCTCTTTTAAAACTTTGAAATGGAAGTGCAACTCAAACCGCAACAAACAAGTATCAAAGTAACAAACTTTTTTTTTGTTGTTGTGTGTGTGAAATAGTCTGGACTTTATATCTTTAACATCAACCATTTGTGTTTTGTTTCTCATTGGTCCACTTACGTTTCTGCTTTTATCCAAAAGCGACTTCCACTGCATTCATTGGCATTCTAATCAGATGGTCTTTTTTATAGTATCATCCACTTCCGATTGGTCCTCATTCTGGCCTCCTCAAACTCTCCAGACATGTGTTTTCTGGACTCCGTTCCCCTGGTGAAATGCTGGGTCATGATGGAGGCAGTAGATCAGACGCCGGCTCTCTGTGGGCTGAAGGAAGCTTTGAACGCCGCATGCCCCTGTAGCTCCTGCCAGCACTCTTAATTAAAACAGATTGCCTGACGCTTCAGTTAGCTTAAACGCCACTACTATTCTGGCTAGCCGAAATTCTCTGCAGCTTCAAGATGCTGACTAATGTTTTACGGATCTCTGAAGTTCAGATGTATATTAGCGCAGAGTCACATTACCTGGGTTTAAATGTCTCGCAAATAGCA
>JAWRVZ010000037.1:3540000-3570000 GCA_037043235.1 Rhodeus uyekii | reverse complement strand
TACTAATTATTTTAATATGTTTAGCTTTTTTACCCCAATGTTTACATTCTCTATATATAATTCCACGGCTAAAATACATCCACATGAGTGCTTGTTAAAAAAAAAATGAAATAGTCAGTGGATTTATCAAAGTTTTCTAGATTTTCTTACTAAAAGAGCTTTTCAAGTGCTTCAAATGTCTATGCTTTGTGTTTTTTATATCTCGAGTACATCTGTAAATGATGCTTTGTTTTTTGCATCTCGATAGACCGACACAGTTCCCTCTGATTTCTCTCTATTGAGTTTTATTGACAATCTTATTCTTTCTCTTTTACTTGAGTTGTATTTTAAATGAGCTTCAACTTTGTGGCTGAATAAACAGTGTGATTTGAAATTGCCAGTCATGAGCAGCATACACATTATCCCAACTCTCGCTTTTAAATGGCAAACATTGTCATTGCAATCCAATCGGAGATTTTCACACTTAAACCCAAAACGTATTATTTAAGACTCTTGCCCTGCTCTTTTCCTCACATGTTTTATATCTGGCCCTCCCTATAGTGAGAAGTGATCTGAGCACGGTTATCAAAGTTTTACCTTAGTCTGACAGTGAAGAGGCTTTTTAATAATTTGTGAAATCAGCTTTGTTTGTTAGGGCATCTCTCCTCCTCTCGGTCCATCTATCACTCCTAGAGGGACACTGTCTCCATAAATGTTTCAGTCCAGAACTTGATTTAAAGCCTGCCAGTTTCTTCCGATTCATGCATCTAGTTCTTGTGTTGATCGGCACAAGCAGCTTTTATCATATCAATTTAATGACATGAATTTTCATCAAATGAGCATAACGTGTTGCACTAGTATTAACTATCTGTCCGTCAGTCTATCGTTCTTTCTATCATTCATTATGATGTTTAGTGGTTCTTTATAGTATTCTACAATTCTATACATCCGTCTCTCTGTTATATCTATCATTCTATCTTCATTCTAGTGTTCTCTCTTTATTTGTGTCTAATGTTATGTCACTGCCTTGTTCTTTCTGCTAATGCTCTGTCTTTGTTCTTTCTGTCATTCCGTCTAATGTTCTTTTATTCTCTGTCGTTCCTTTTTTTCTGGTTCTAGCATATTGATTTTTCTATATATAATTCTGTCTAATGTTCTGTCATTACCTCGATCCATCATTCTATCAATCTTTCTATTTTGGGACTCTTTCTCTGATTGTAACACTCTGTTGCTCGTTCTAGGCTATCGTTCTAAAGCCTGATCATTCTCGCAATATCTCTGTCATTTTTACGTCATTACCGTTTTATCTGTCATTCTTGTTGTTTATCTTTAGTTATAATGTTCTATCGTCCTCCCTGTTGTTCTATCCCTGTGTCTATCTTTTCATCTTTCTGTTTAATTGTGTGCGTGTGTGCAATATATACACATTCAGAAATGTTAAAATACCCCAGAAATATGCTGGTCAGTGTCTTGTTTGCCACCTCTGTTTAACACATCAGACAGCAGAACTCTGTGTCTCCTAGCAACGAGGTTTCAAGCCCGGCTGTACCGTGGTGAATTATGGTCACTGCTCGGCTGTTTATAAAGCAGACTTGCCCATCTACACACTGTTTTTAGCATTCACTTTCACCGAATTATGAATTATTGAATGTTTGCGTCCTCAACAAATTAGAATGGAGAGCTTGAGCTGTGGGTCTCCTTCCTTTTCTTCCTTTTCCCGGCTTAAGTGTTTGATTTTTATGGCATTTAACTGTTATTTTGAATAATTTAATTGTACACAGAGGCTATTTCCAGACAAGTGTATATACGGAAATTTGCTTCACAAATTCACATATAAATGCACAAAAATTCACACATATATGCACAAAAAATTCACATATATATATCACGCACACAATGGGTACGTGAAGTATTCAGACCCCCTTAAATGTTTCTCTCTTTGTTATATTGCAGCCTGATTAATGTACACACATCACCCCATATTGACAGAAAAACACAGAATTGTTGACATTTTTGCAGATTTATTAAAAAAGAACAACTGACATATCTCATGGAAATATCTCACACCCTTTTCTCAGTATTTAATAGAAGCATCTTTTGCTCTAATACAGCCATGGGTCTTTTTTGGAAAGATGCAACATGTTTTCCATACCTGCATTTGAGGATCCTCTTTCATTCCTCCTTGCAGATCCTCTCCAGTTCTGTCAGGTTGGATGGTAAACGTTGGTGAACAGCTATTTTTTGGTCTCTCCAGAGATGCTTAATTGGGTTTAAGTCAGGGTTCTGGCTGGGCCGTTCAAGAACAGTCATAGAGTTGTTGTGAAGCCACTTCTTCGTTATTTTAGCTGTGTGATTAGGGTCATTGTCTTGTTGGAAGTTAAACCTTCGGCCCAGTCTGAGGTCCTGAGCACTCTGGAGAAGGTTTTTGTCCAGGATATCTCTGTACTTGACCGCATTCATCTTTCCCTCTGTACTCTCATTAGACGCATACTAATTGTGTTTTTGCCTTTTGCGGAGATTTCAGCGGTTAAACTCGTGGTTTGAGATCCCCAGGCTCCAGAAAAACAGATTGTAGCGTTGGCAGCCGTGAGCGTTCAGGATGGATGTAGTCTGCTGTCCTGATCCGTCCAGGACCGCTGCCAGGAAGAAGCCCTCCAGGATGACGGCTCGCAGGGCCCGGAGCGCGTTGTTGTGGAACAGGGTTTAACATCTGTCTGGGTTGTTTATTTCCATCCGCGTTGTTCTGAAGAGAGGATCACGGCTCTCGAGAGACAGCTGGAATAGATAACCGCTGGGGGAAGAGCAGACGCCGAGAATTATCATGATATCATGTCAAAACTGTTGAAACGGCAACATGGCTTCAGTCCAGTTTTATATTTGCTTAATATTTCCGTGTTATTGTCAGCTGTAACTGCTACCATAATTAGTGTTGTTGTTTTTATCGGTGACTGTTTTTAATTGCAAAAACTCAAATCTTTAAATTCACTAGCATTCAAGATTCGGGACTTTATGTGATGAAGTAATCAGTAAAAAGTATTGCAATTTAAAATAACTATTTTCTATTTTGATATAATTTAAAATATAATTTATTCCTGTGATCAAAGCTGAATTTTCAGTGTCACACTATCCTTCACAAATCCTTCTGATATGATGATTTTATGCTCAACAAACATTTATTATCAATATTGAAAACAGTTACTATTTTTTTGAAAACTGTGATTCTTTGATAAATAGAAATCTTCTGTAATATTATAAATGCCTTTACTATCGCTTTTGATCAATTTAATGCATAATTGCTGAATAAATTTATATTAAAAAATCTTATTGACCCTAAACTTTTGAACATTAGTGACTATCTTTTGCTTTAGCGCCTGATTCTCTAAATACATTGTGCGAAGCATGAATTGTGCCGTGATCTCTACAAAATGTACATCCTTTTTAATTATGTATTGTTGACTGACAGCTTTCAGTCTGGTAAAATATGACGTGTTTAACCAAAAACAAATAATTAAATTAAGCAGTTGACATTTATATAGAAGTTCATACAGGTTCATTTTTTTTTTTATTCCGGCCTGTAAGCTGTGATTGGTTGATTTGCTTGCCAGTCTCATAATCTGCAATGGACTGTATTGAAAGTCAATATACTCTTTTGTGACTAGAATCAAGGCTTTGTGTTTGCAGACCTGAGGTTGGAGTCATTACGGATCAATTTATCCACCGCTCATAGAGTGTAACTTTCAGTCTGTTTATGCTAAAACACACACCTGATTTGTTGGTGCTCACTCTGACCTGGTCAAACCCCCATCAGGCCTCAGACAAACAGGTGGCAGGTGTTAACATGAGTCAGTGGGTTGATTTTGAAGTGTTTTCACCTTGAATCTCTGCCGAGCCTCTTTGTAATGTAGCCCCCGATTCATGCGTTCCTCAGTCTTTCATGTGGAAATGGGAATCAAAGCTTTGATTCATAAGGATCATGTGTCTGTAGGGCAGCTGGCTCATTTAAACGCTCACAGACGTGATGTGCAGCTGTAATTTGACTTCGTTATTTGGCCTCTGTCTATTATTCATCCTCACTGAGGTTTGGGAGCTTTTAGCATTTGAATAAAGCTTTGAACAAGCATTTCTTGTCTTCACACGCACCAGGAGATGACGAGAAGAACAGAGTAGAGCCAGTTTGTAAGATTCTCGTTATGCACCGGGATCAAACTCTCGATTGTGCTTCTCCTTAGGCAACAAGTTTAGGAAAAACACTGAAGACGGGTAAACAGAACCTGAACTAAATGCTACAGTGGCAGTACATGGATTGATTGATTACTGCAGTCATGTATTGTTATTCACACTGCACTTTAGTGAATACCATGGTACTCACTGTACTGAATGACCAATGACTGAAAACATGGCTGGAGTTTTTTTGCATTCCCTGGCTGTTTTCCTTTTGCTGACTCATCCAAACTCCGTCTTGGGATTTATATTTTTCTCACCTCATCTGAGAATCTTTTTTGCCTTAATGTTTTTTTTTTTTTTTTATATATATATTTTTTAATATTATACATTTAATCTTTTGTTTTTCTATATTATACATTTCATCTTTTGTTTGTTTTGTTTTTTATATTATACATTTCATCTTTTATATTTGTTTATTTTTTATGTTATTCATTTAATCTTTTATGTTTGTTTCGTTTTTATATTATTTGCTTTATCATTTATGTTTCGTTTTTACACTATACATGTCATCTTTGGTTTGTTTAGTTTTTATATTATTTATTTTATCTTTTGTTTATTTTGTTTTAATACTATTTTAGTTTTGTTTTGGAATATATTTTAATATTAATATATATATATATATATATATATATATATATATATATATATATATATATATATATATATATATATATATATATATATATATATATATATATTATTGTTGTTACTATTTTAGACACTTGATATAAGGCATAACGAATAAGAAAATACTTGCCAAGAGCAGAGAGTATGAGAAATTTTTCTCGGTGCAGATGTTAGTGTTAATCAAAACATATTTGAACTATTTATTTTTCAAAGAATTTCTGTTATGGATTTCTCCAAGTCTTGCATCACCAACAGTTTGTAAATATGTAGTTTACCAGGCTGAGTCATTTAATACCAGTGCGGTTGGATGGCTATCCAAGAATAAAATGTTGACTCAAATAACAGAGATTTTTACAGATGAATTGAATAGATTCTTGTGCAGCAGGGGTCTTCGCTAGGGGTCTGTGCCAGAACTGCAGGGGCTCAATAAGTTTTTGGGTGTAAAATAAGGCTAACAAAAATATAATATTAATATGAGTTTTTTTGAAGTACATGCCATGCATTTGTAGATCCTGTGTTTACATGCTACTTTTGAAGTAGTTGTTTGTGTCAGAGGTTCTGGAGCTTGGATGACCCCTAACTTTTACCGCTTTACTCTCTTTGTGCAGATGTAGATAAACAGATGTGCAATAAATAAAGAACTTTAAAGAACGTTTGCAAGTACACCACTTTTATAATTGTATTTTTTTATTTTTTTATTTTTAAAACTAATTTTAAGTCTTGCAACAGAAGAGAAAGTTTAAGAAATAATAACCTGACATATTATTTTAATTATTAATAATACAAACATCCATTTTAGTACTTATTTCTTAAACCTGAGTTCTTCTGTAGAGCATTCTTCTAATCTCCAATCATTGAAAAATAAGTATTTTCCTTTTTTATTATTATGTAAAAAAATAAAATAAATCTTGTTTGTCACTCAACAAAGTGCTGCAAATAAATATTTCCCTTTTTTCTGTATTCTAGAGAAGCTGTTTGGCGAGTTTGTGAGCTGGGACCTGCAGGACGCTCTGTCCCACCTGCCTCTGAAATCCGGTCAGTCTGTCTCCATCCCTGTCAACATATCCACCAAACTGGACTTCTCTGGTCAGGAGAACCTGTTACACGACCTGAACGACGGTAAGCATCCACACGGACACCGCGCACATCCACTGACACGCAAAAACAACATCATTTAGGCCCGTTCTGGTTTGTCCCGTCCAATTTGCGCTCAATTTCTGCGAGCGCATCACCAGAGCCATCACACTATAATCAAGATGGGGCTGATTGTTCTCTGATAGATAGAAAGGCAGTATTCACTTTGCCCTGTTATGGTAGATCAGATCCAAGGGAGGTGATTTGAAATGGTGTCTGTACCACCTCATTTCACATTCAACAGACACCGCTTGAGCTGCCGTCTCTCTTCTGTATTACCCTCTCTCCGTCCCCTCTGCCCTCTCTAGTTCCTCGCTGGATTCATATCCATTTCCTCCTCACATCTTGTTCCTTTTGTCTGTTTCCTGGCTGTATTACACTTCTCCCTTCTTTCTTTCAGTTTAATGCACCTCTCATGCTCCTTGAGAAGAATAAATCACTGTTATCCCGGTTGCTTCTTGACAGCAACGAGTTGAAAAGAAGAGCACATTTGCTTAGTGTCATATCAAACTACTTTGTCCACCCCGCCCCCCCCCCCCCCCCCCCCCCCAATAGTCCAGTCATCATTCACATGTGCATTAGCATTCAAACATTTGGTGTTTTTTTGAACAAAATTCATATTTTTATTCAACAGGCTTAAAATCAATTGATCAAACGAGACCGTAAAGACATTTACAATGTTGCGAAACATGCGAAAGTTCAAGTTCTGAGAATTGTAAATGTCCTCTAGGCTCTCTTTGTTTCCGTTTGTGCGCACATGTTAGTGTTAATGAGACATGAGGAGGGAGAGCAGACTGTAGCGTTTCTGCTTGAATTACAAACAGGTGCGAGATGAGCAGCTCCTTCCTCTCTCCTCTCCAGGGTCTCTCCTCTGACGCCACTAAAATGTTTTAATTATTGTTGAAATAATAATTTCTCTGAATTAGGCTAAAACAGCTTAAATCCCATCCTATTAGCGCAGCATGTAGAGGGCGGTGAACATTGCTGATGTTATCACAGGTGCTAATACACTATTGCTGTAATATTATCTCCGTTTGACGTTAGTTTTCTCATCATGGTGGTTTGTAACGACATAAACAAGTAATTCATATTTTTAAATGTTTAAAATGTGGCACTTCCTAATCTCTGATTCTCTCTTTATCCTTCTCTCCACTGTGAGACATCCATATGTGGCATATTTTTCATGTAAGGGCTTCTGGACTGTTTTAAATTCAATATCTGGAATGTGTGTTTTCCATATTTATGCATTACATTCTACAGTTTACATTATAAAGGCAATATTTCTAAATATGTACAATGCTGTGAAATGTATAATGCTGTGAAAGGTCAAGTTCTAGGTTTTGAGCTGACCACAGGTCCCACTAGAGGACATCAGGCCCTCATTCAAGGTCATTTTGTAGGGCACTGGTTGTGCTTCTTCTGTTCCTCCTTGCATAAAGGAGCAGATTCCAGTCCAGCTCTGTTTGTTTCTCGGTATCGCCTCCATACTCTTCAAACTGAGCTAGGAGACGCACCAAACCTCTTTGTGCCATCCTGGAGGAGCAAGGACACTAACAAAACACAAAACTAAAGACAGATCAGTCAGGAAGAATAAGGAGAGAACTATGGAATGTATATGTATCGTTTTTCCAGAAAATATCTTGATGATCCTCAAGACTTTTGGGAAAGTACTCTGTGGACCAAAGAGAGAAAAGTTGAACTTGTTGGAAGGTGTGTGTCCAGTTACATCTGGCGTAAAAGTAACACCGCATTTCAGAAAAAGAACATCGTACCAACAGTAAAATATGGTGGTGGTAGTGTGATGGTCTGGGGCTGTTTTGCTGCTTCAGGACCTGGAAGACTTGCTATGATGAATGAAACCATGAATTCTGCTGTCTTCCAAAAAATCCTGAAGGAGAATGTCCGGCCATCTGTTCGTGACCTCAAGCTGAAGCGGCCTTAGGTTCTCCAGCAGGACAATGATCCAAAACGCACCTGCTCCACCTCTAAATGGCTGGAGAAAACTAAATGAAGGCTTTGGAGTGGCCTAGTCAAAGTCCTGACCTGAATCCTTTTGAGATGCCGTGGCATGACATTCAAAAGGCAGTTCATGCTCAAATTGCATGAAGGCTGAATTACAATAATTCTGCAAAGATGAGATGGCTAAAATTCACACAGGGCCATGTAGGTTTGGATTTTGTTTTCCCTTAATAATAACAACTTTCATTTAAAAATTGCACTTTGTGTTTACATGTGTTATCATTGACTAATATTTAAATTAGTTTGATGATCTGAAACATTTAAGTGTTTTTCGGATGAGACTTTAAACCGAGGTCCTGACTCTCTGTCGTCATTAAAAATCCCTGGATGTCCTTCGCAAGAGTAGGGGTGTAACCCCGGCATCCTGGCCAAATTTGCCCATTGGCCTTGGTCCATCATGGCCTCCTAATCCCCTCCATACTAATTGGCTTCATCACTCTGTCTCCTCTCCACCAGTAAACTGGTGTGTGGTGAGCGTTCTGGCGCAATATGGCTGCCGTCGCATCATCCAGGTAGATGCTGTACATTGGTGGTGGTTGAGGAGATTCTCCCATACTATGTAAAGCGCTTTGAGCTCTGGAAAAGCGCTATATAAATGTAACATTTCTTCTTCTTCTTAAGTGTAACAAAAATTCTAATAAAAACAGGAAGCAGCTTATTATTAATAATTAATAGTCAGAATCAGACTAAGCTGAAAGAACAGTTGTGGTAGACAATGTATAGTTATGAGAGTTTAATTGTTCAGGCTGAATATAGCTTAGGGGGAAAACTGTTCTTGAGTCTGGCTTTCCAGCGCCGGCCAGAGGGCAACGGTTCAGAGAGAGAGTGGGCTGCTTGCGTGGGGTCCTAAGTGATTGTAGTAGCTCTTTTTACTCACTCTGGAGGAATAAAGATCTTGGAGGGTGATTAAGGGGAACCAGTAATCTTCTCAGTCGCCCTGACTGTCCGTTACAGTCTCCTAATGTCTAATTTGGTGGCTGAAGCAAACCAGACAGTTATAGATGAACACAGGACAGACTCAATGATGCCAAGTAGAATTAACAATCATAATGATTGTAATAATAATAATAAATAGATTTATTGCATTTAAAAAAAAAACAGCGTTTTTATTATTTTTGAACTTAGAGGTTAGAGTAGAGGTTAAATTAATATATGCAGCCAGGCAATAACCAAAGAATTAAATAAGTGAAGGATTAGTTAGACTGATTAAGAGTGAGTTCAATCACACTGATTACCGTAATTAAAAAAGAAATGGTTAAACCAGCAATTCTTTCAGCTCTTTTTCTTTACCCCTTTTATGTCTGCATCTGTTTCTCATCGTCTGTCTCCATCTCTCGTGTCAGCATAACTCAGACTGGGCTGGTGGTGATGTCATCACCGTGATGCAATCCTCTGTCTGCCTCTCCGGAGGCCGTTGGGTTCAGTTCGTACAAGAGTTTCTTTAACACGCCGTTCATTCATCCGTCCTCTATAAATCGTCTCCCCATCAGAGAGAGGCAGAGCGCGAGGGCCAGACATTCAGACTAAACACATTAGTGCCTGAATTTTAAAATGTCAGCGCAAGAACAACATAATGAGAGAGGAGAGCGGCTCCATTAAACCAGACAGCTCCTCCTGCTGAGAGCTTGCTGGAGGTAAACGTTTACCCTTCATGCAGGACGTCAGCCGACCGCTGAGCCCTTGTGTGGATGATGTCATGCCGTCATAGGGGTGAACTCACTCGCCTCATTGGGTAACGCCTGACTGTCGCCGAGCACCGCATTTTGAGGGTCCGTTGCAATGCGGCCCGCTGCGTTTTAGTTAAACAAGGAAATGAATGACGTCTGTTGAGCATGGTCTGCTCAGGACGTTCATTAGGAGTTAATATTGAGCTCCTTTATTCAGTTAATCAAAATTTGACAGATAAAGTATGTAGACTGCAATGCTAGTAGGTGTTGAATATATATTTTTGATGAAGTCAGTCTGCATCTCACTCCCGTTTCACTCTCTAGACCTTGCCCTTACACTGTCTCGCTGTCATCTCTCTCAAACTCATTTGAGATTTGTATTGCAAATTCTGTGCAGAACTGATGCTGTTGGATTTGATGTGACGACATATGCATAATACATTAATACCTTGGTTTACGTGTTTAATTCGTTCTAAGTGCGAGCTCGTAAACCAAAATGCTTGTACACCAAAACAATTTTCCCATTAAGAATGCACTAAAAATCAATTGATTCGTTCCGCACGAACATAAATGCCCATTTTAAATATTTTTAAATAAATATTTCATAGCCGTTGGCCAAATAATTCTCTTGCCCTACCATGCGAAATTTGTAGTAGTATTTTAAATATATGCTACATTTAAACTCGTATTCGTACTTGTAAACTATTAAATATTAAAATTAATTGTTTCGTATAATTTATTAAATAATGCTAATAATAATAATTGTAAATTTGGAGCATATAATATTAAAATATGTAATTAAATATTTTCTATATATTTTTTTGATGAAGTCAGTCTGCATCGATCACCCGTTTCACTCTCTAGACCTCGAGAGTTGTATTGCAAATTCTGTGCAGAACTGATTAAGAATGGTAATTTAAGAATGCTGTTGGATTTGATGTGACATCATATGCATCATATAGCCGTATGCCAAATACCGTGCGAAATTTGTGGTAGTTTTTTTGGTACATGATAAATATATGCTACATTTAAACTTGTATTATTAAATATGAAAATAAATTGTTTCGTATAATTTATTTTAATAATGCCAATAATAATGATTGTAAATTTGGAGCATATAATATTAAAATGTGTATATTTCTTGGTGGAATAGATCTGCTTGGCTAGTGCTTAAGTATGGACTTGCTACTGCCAGTAGATACACATACATGCAGCTGTGAGCATGTAAGACACGCTGATGTTGCATACATAGATGTATATAAATCCCGTAGCAGATAAAGGCAGGTGGAGCTGGGGGAGGTGGAAGGTATCAGAGGAACTCTGTTAGCTCACTGCAGGACTAGGTTACAGCAAACACTGGACCAAACTATTTAAATTTTGGTTGCTGGACCAGCAGGGGCTAGTCAGCTTTTTTTATGCAGTAGTGATGTGTTTACATGTAGCCTGCATGGAATAATATATGATCATGTGTCTCTGATCATGTGTCACTGTCTTACCTCTGCTCTTCTTTGCCTCACGTCACTCTGTTAGTTTTGACCTGGTGTTTGGGCATCTGAGGCTTGTAAAGCTAACAGGAGACATTACGGCTTATCATGGCAGACACTCTTGAGGGGATGTGATGTCATTTTGGAGGCCGTGGGACTCGTAATGAGGACCGCTCGTTCTCTCCGTGTCGACTCCCCATTCTGTCCTGTTGTGATGAGCTGCATTTCTGTACATGCATTTCTTTTTACCTGGCATCTCCTCCGATCTTCCTCTTCTGTTGAATGTCAGAGTCTGAGACGCGGGAGCAATCTGTGCATAACGCATGCCGCAATGTGTGACAAACGCTGCTTTTTTTCTTTTTTGCAACCTTTTGATAGTAATGCAATTTCCAAGTGATAAAGGGTAATTAATCAAATAAGATTTGCCAATTTTCTCTAGAAGTTGGCCTTTAAAAAGTTGACTTTATAACTAGCATGTGGGGACTACTTTGAGAATATTTGAGTAATGCAAATATTTTAATACATCTTTTTCACTTTTAATTGATTCACACAAAAAGATAAAACCACGATTCGAGACGGAATTAAAACACAATTAATAAAAACTAATGTTACTTAATTTCATAAAGGCAGAAAGATGTATATCTATATCACCCATCCCTACTGCAGTTGATACATTTGTGTTCTTCAGTTTTGTGTTTTTATGTTCCTGCGGACCATTCCTGCAGCCGGCTCCATTAAAGTCTGTGTTGATGAAAGTATCATTTGTCATATTTATATCCCGTTTCTAAAAATAATCCAGGATGTTTCTTGCTTGAATGAATTTGTGTGTGCGTTTATAAGTTGATGCCATTATCCGTATGTGCTGGAGAGATAATATTTATCTGCCTGAGTGTGTTCCACTGCGTCTCCTTATTTATTACCAAGCTTTTCCACCTCATCATATTTCAAACTGTCACGTTATGGATTTTAATTTTATTTCGAGCACTAAACACCGGACAAACAGATGCGCTGAGAGATAGAAGGGTGGATGGAGAGAGAGGTGGAGAGGAAAGCGTTTGAGCGATGTTCCCATCCTCTGAATGCGAGGAGTTATTGCTGTATAATAGCGTCCTCTCCTCACATAAGTCATAGAAGATAGTGATCTCTCTTTCCACTTGCTCTCTGTTTCTCAGGCCTCTGGCTGCTGTGTGCGTGTGCGCCGTATGTCTAATGGATATTGTTGTGTGATTTCAGATGGTATCAGTGTAACAGGTCTGCCCGTCTCCAGCCCGCTGCGGCAGGTCCTCAAGCCACGCTCCGAAAATAAACCAGTCGGCACTGACGCCACTAAGAACGAATACAATCACGTCAAGGTAGGATTTCTGTCCTCGAGCGATGCACGCTTTATTTTTCTGTAATACACTTCATTACTGCAGGACACGTGTTAGTGCACTAGGTAGGTGAGATGCTGCTATTGTGACACCGCACTGAAATGCTCTGCCAGCATTCAAGTCTTATAGAGTGCAACAGTGCCTTTTTTTCATTCGTTTCTCTTATAAGGGTTTCAAAAATTTGACAGCCAACCAGCTACGAGGAGAATCATACCGTTACACGTTTTGATTTGAAGCATAAAAAAAGTATTTGAGAATCTGACGAATATGGAAATGCAGATGAAGGGACTCCAATCCCATGAATCAGCGTAATTAAATTAAGAACCGTTACAATTTTTTATTTTATATATACATATAGATATATATTTCAAAATATTCATATACTATATATTCAAGTATTTTGCGAGTGTATGCATTACGTCATTTCCTGTGCTTCATGGGAATGGGCGGAGCTAATGAGATTTTTTGGTGCATCATGGGTATTGTAGTTTTTCACCACGCATTAAATTGTTAAAAACACTTATTTTAAGTTGAAATGCAAGCTGGTGTCTTCAACAGAGACAAATGATCACGTTGATTATCATCCTTAAAGATCTCAGTGAGGTTGTCGTTAAAAATCTTCCATTGACCTTTTTTTTCTTCCCGAAGCCGATTGTTGCACGTTATTGTGAATAAGTCTTATACTATTTCTCTTTTGCATAAGTGTGCACTACATTTCGAATAATGTTCTGATTGACCTTTTTGTGGAGCCACATTTTTATCCTGTATAGCACTTGCAAAAGGCCATTGTGGTTTTCAGTGACTGTCTCTGCCTTTGCATCTGTCTGTGGTGTGCAGGTGTGTGTTCATTATGGTCTCTGTCTGTGTTTCTGAGTGTATACTTCTCTGTCCATGGTGCTGAAGATTGTGTGTGAGAGTCTGTCTGTCCGTGGTTGTGAAGTGTGTGACAGGGATTATATGTGTTTATACGAGTACATATTGGTTTATTTGCTTGTGTGTGTCCATTGTGGAATAGTGTCTCTGTCTATGGTTCTGAGGTTTACGTTTGAGAGTGTCTTAGCTCATGGTGCTGAAGTTTGTTTGTGTGTGTGTGTGTGTGTGTGTGTGTAAGAGAGAGAGAGAGAGAGAGAGTATATGTCTTTGTCCATGGTGCTGTCAGGTGTACGCTGTTGAAATAGACGCTTTGGTGAAATTTTAGTTTACATTTACATTTCTGCATTTGGCAGACGCTTTTATCCAAGTCAACTTACATTTCCTTCAAGGAACACATTGAATCAGTTCTTGCTCTCCCTGGGATCGAACCCATGACCTTGGCGTTGTACGTTTATATGAGCTGTACTTCATTCTTTTCTTCTTGAGCACATCTGAGATTATTTGTGAACAGTTTTTTTACGATATGTCATATAATAATAAGTATTGTTTTTTTTAAGGGAAATCTAACTAAAGTTAATGATGCTTTTAATGAATAATTAAAAGTAATTTCCGCTCTAGGGTGCTAATTTAAAGAGGCAAAAATAAATAAATTGTTGTCTAATGAAATTGCATATGATTTTTACCAGCAAAGCACATAATTTCCCATTTTTGTCACATTTAAGCAGCACACCAACAGCATCAGGACATCCAGTCTCAGGTTCACCCGCTGTCAAAAGTCCGGCGACAAAATCACTGTCAGTGAGATCGACAATCCATCAACCTCCATACTTCCTGTCATCACTGTATAATTCAGTGTCATTTTCAGCAGACAGAAAGAGTTTGAGGACGGCAGGGTGAGAGAATACAGATGCTTTCTGAATTGAAACTGAAGATGAACAGGAAAGCTAGAGAAGTAATGAGAGCAGAAAGTGTTGAGTGACAGGTCACATCGACGCTGCAGGATATATCTCAGCCTGAGACACTCTGAATGTTTGAGTCTGGACAAGCTGAAGGTAATCACTTCTGCTGCCTGACTGACAGCGTCCGACTGCGACTCACAACAGGAAATGTCTTCACTCACTTCTCCTCTCCTAACCCTATCAGCTCTGTCCACTGAGAGAGAGAGACGGAGAGACGGTGTCCCGGCCCTCACTATCTCCAAACAGCTTAACAGTGAAGAGGAGAAGTCTCCAGCTCAGCTGTTTTCAGTGCAGTCTTACCCCTCCGTCTTTCTTTCTCGTTGTCCTGGCAGGGACTGAGGGATGATAAAGGAGAAAGAGAGAATCCGTCCGCTCTGCCGGGCTGGTTGAGCACAGTAAAAGAGTGGATTGAGGCTGTTAGAGAGGGAAGATTAAGGTCAGACACCTGAGCGAGTGTTTGTGTGTGCTTGAGAAGAGAGAGGGATAACATTTCTTATTATCAGTTATCTTATTTGTGCTTTTTAATATCATTGTGAAAACCATTTTGGGATTTTTTTTGGGGGGGTTCTTTCATGAATAATCGAAAAAAACATTTGAAATATTTTGTAAAATGATAAATTCTTTACTGTCCCTTTTGATAAATTGAATGAATCTTGCTGAATTAAAGTGTTTATTTAAAGATAAAACTTACAGACCCCAAACTATTGAATAGTAGTTATTTCTTATTACTGTAATAAACTTATTAATAATAATTATAAGATTATACTTATTTTTTATTAAATATATGCAGACGTTTCTTCAAGTTATTTATATATATATATATATATATATATATATATATATATATATATATATATATATATATATATATATATATATATATATATATATATAAAGAATTTGCGTCTTTTTTTTATTTATTGTTTATTTTTGAAACTTTTAAAATAGCTTTATGAATAGATGTTATAGTTTTACCGTTGTCCCAGATTTTCAATTTTAAGCTTTGAAAATCTGTCACAAGACTCAACTTTTTTACATTGCAAACTAATCATCTAAACCAATAGTTAAACAATCATCAACCATTTCAGAATACATTTTGGAACAATTATTTATATAAATTTTTCAAAAATGACAATTGGTCGACAGTCATGAGGTATTTTTTCTTGAGGTATTTTTTTATAGTTTATATACTTGTGTATATGTGTGAAGAAATCAAAGGCAAATTGAGCTAAATATAATTTGTGAGCATTTTATTGCGTTTATTAAAAGTGCGACAGTAATATTTAAATAGTTGTATTTAGGATGAAATTAGCTTGGCAAAGACCAAGGAGATAACCAGATTATTAAACTTTTTTAATTTTAATGCATCGTCAATCTTTCTTCTAAAATGTGTTTTTGTCTCACCGTGATACACTATGGTAAGCCTGTTATTACTGTTTATATTTTAGATCTGTCGGGATGTTTTTTGTGGGAAATTGCGTACATGCGTCAGATCCGTAAATAGAGAAGCTGCTCCGGCCACTTTGACGTGTGCATGGTGTCGGAGTGGCACTGATTATTTGTCACAAAGAGTGAGAACGGTTGACATGGAGCAGCTAAATCTCCAACCTTCTGGTAACCACCCATTTTAAATGAACGCTCAACAGAGGAGAGTCTGCTGGCAAAAAGAGAACATGACAGACCTCGTAATAAAACAAGAATCAACATCGACTTGGTTTTTCGGAGATGCTCGGCAGACAAAGTGTTTCATCGGACAGATAAACTACCATATGCATCTCTCTAACAGACGATTTCTTTATGGTTGTTGTGGTTGTGCTGGAATTTATTCTCACGGAAATAGCTTTTCTATTAATTGGTACAGAAACGTCTTCAGCCAATCAGCTTGAGTCCTTTCCATCTAAACTGGTTATATCTCTTAAGAATAGTAGTGAATGTTTATGAGCAATAGGATAACCTCCCTCTTTTTTAAGTTATGGGAAAGAACCATATTCATCTGTCACGCAGAGCAAAGCATAATCAAAATGCATTTTTTTAATAGCTAGAAAGTCAAAAGTTCCATAGTGTACCTTTAAAAAATTGTTAAAAGTGCCCATAGTTAAAGAAATACCCTTGCACAGATCCTAACATAAGTTATTTTAAAGCCTAATGAGGTGTTGTTTCCACTAAAATTGCTGTTGGAGGTGCCAGATTTGGTTTTGTCCTGTTCCAGCACAAACACCAAAGTAACATCCTCCAAATGCAGATCTTTCCAGCGATTTAATTTGCTGGAAAGTGTCGTTTGATTCGCCTGTGTACTTTTTCTACTTTTTGTTTCCTTAGTTTCACTATCATAACACAACACGCACAGAATGCCAAATGCATCTGTCTGCTGTCAAAGCGTTGCGAGAGATGCGAGGAACGCACGCCTCTCGCCAAGGGCAAGTTCTTTGAAGACAAAACAGCAGTGATTCAGTGGATTTGCATACAGTTGGAAGTTGCCATTCACAAGCTACTACACATTCACTGCTTATTGCATGATTGTTCATTGATTATTTTGGCTGACTTTTTTGTACTGCTTTCGGTACCAATTAGGATGCAGTACACCGGCTCGGTTTAAACTCATTCCACAGATTTATCTGCCAAGATTGGAAGTGAAAATTTCCTTCTGGGTTTAAACGATTCATTTGCACAAATGAAGGCAGTTTCTTTTTAAACTGTGCACTTGACTCCACACTTGGTGTGCACTTCTAGTTCTGATGTCAAATGTTTGTTTTATTGTGATATCAGGATACAGTAATATCTCGGTTTACGAGTGACTCAGTATATGAGAAATCGGTGTACGAGCATGGAAAGTCAAATCCTAACGACAGCGTCTCACAAAGCCCATCACCCCTTCACTCGTTCATTCTCTCAGTGTCGCTCGGTTTGGTCACATCATTCACCACAGTGATACTTTTATAAGTGATTTACAGCGGTTTTACCTTGTGTTGTTTACATTAATTGTGATCGCTATTGTTCACGTAGTGAAATATATACGTACAGTACAGCATATAGACAATGACCTCAAGATGAGTAAGAAAGAAGGGATGAAATTCTCCCTGTAAGCAGTAAAACCCTCCTCTCGTCTCCTTCACGCCAGCAGCGACGCTACTCAAAGATAAAGTGCGTTACAGTAAATTAAGTATTTTTAGAGTTTAATTGTCAATTATTAATTAGTATTTATATGAGGTCTTAATGGTAGTAATTTTAACTGTAATTAATAGGATAAAATATATATAAAAAGGGCATTTATGGTCATGTGGAACGAATCGAGTGATTTTTAGTGCATTCTTATGGGGAAAATGGTTTTGGTGTACAAGAATTTTGAGTTACGAGCTCTTGGAACCAATTAAACTCGTAAACCGAGGTATTACTGTATTTGCCTCCATCTCTATTTTCCCAGTGTTTTGTCCTCTGGTTTAGAGATGTTAAAAATCCAGATGGTGAAGAAACATTTGAATAATTCCTCATATGGCACTGGAAGGAGAGCAAATCTATAGTAGTTTTGTTTGGAGGCTGATTCAAGTTGAGTTCAGTAGATTAATACCGGAGTGTAAGCTGAGCGTCACGTGACCCCTAACAGCTCCTGCCTAACGGATCCTGCGGGGCACAAACTCTTAAATGAAGCTGTTTGGTTTCGACACGCTCCGCTGCTATTGTGAGTTTGCGGTCTGTCCATACAAGCTCACACACGCATGTATATTTGATCATTTAGCCTCATGATTAGTTTGTTTACTTGTTTTGAGCATGTAAAGGAAATGAAAAGCACTCGTTTTCCCATCAGCGGCTGATATCCAGAGCTTCTTCAGCAAAAGATGAGCAGAAATGTTACAATTAAATGATCATCATTTATGAAGTCTGACAGGCTGCTCTCACTATCTATCTTCACACACACATAGATGTACATAGCTATATACCAATTTTTCAACTTTTGCTAATGTATCTTCTTTTGTTGTGTTGGTACGTTGATCAATTCTGATGACATCCACCCATAATGGCGGAGCTGTTAAAGATATTGATATCTATGTACAAATGCGGTGTGTTCATTCAGTGGTGTGTTCATCTTTTCTATATTGAAATGGATGAGAACACAGGCTCATTCTCCTTCCCTTCCTGTGTGTTTTTAATACAAAAGTCCAAACATATCAGTGATATGAGGTGATATTTTCATGACAGACTCTGAATATGAGTCACGCTGCACCTGGAGGCTTTCCATCGGTGTGTGTGTGTGTGTGTGTGTGTGTGTGTGTGTGTGTGTGTGATTAAATAGCAATACTTTATGATGTTAGACAATTATTATAAATTAATAT
Organism: Rhodeus uyekii; assembly: GCA_037043235.1. NCBI lineage: Eukaryota > Metazoa > Chordata > Actinopteri > Cypriniformes > Acheilognathidae > Rhodeus > Rhodeus uyekii. The sequence goes on along the minus strand of JAWRVZ010000037.1, from coordinate 3,551,336 downwards.
GGATTCCATTTTAAGAATATTTAATTAATTTAAATATATGCTCTATTAATATTATTTTAATAATGGCATAGGCACAATAATACCAGATATGTTTGATAAAAATGTCCATTTTGTCTTCATGTTGACATTAAATAGAATTCGTTTTTATGTCTTTTCCATTTATTTGTGAAGGTCAAATGTTTTGTTTGTGTGTATCTGTCCTGCTAAGATGATCTTTAGAAGACTTGGTTGCATTTATGCTTGGTTGCACTGCTAAATTAGTGTGTGTGTCTCATATCACTTCTCACTGAATTGTAAAGCTCTTTTATTTTCCACTTCAGGACCAGTAAGGGTTTTGATTTCTAGTCAAAGCACACATACACGTAAACACACACTCTCTTCAAATGTATTATTATTCTCTGCGCTTTTGGTTGAAGTGTAGCGCATCTTCTCGTGCCCGACTGTGTGTGTGTGTGTGTGTGTGTGTGTGTGTGTGTGTTTCCCTGCGGTTGGCTGCTGAAAGTGCTTACACAGTAGTCAGAGCTACAGAATAACTGCCATACATCATCTCACAGATGAGCTGCCAGACACACACACATACGGGCACGACTCCAGCTGCTGATACGGACCTTCTCCTCTCTCTTTCTTCGTCTTGCTCGGTCTCGGCTCTCCTCTGAGCAATCGCATCACTTCCCTCTTCACAGCATTTAACTGCCCCATCTGCCCCTCTCAGACCCACACGTGAGAGTGACTCACTGAGGAGTAAAAGAGGTGGGAGAGTGTACTTTATTCCTAAGGCCCTTTTATTTTTTTTTAAACAGTTTAGTTTTCTTTATTTTCAAGGTTTATATCAAGAGAAAACTGATATTTATTTTCAGGGAAATGCATCGTTAATGTAGTTCCAGGCAGATCTCGACCGCATTACGGTTCCATATCACTTCGCCAAATGATTTCATTGATTCCAAAGGTCCTATATATATATATATCAAAGGACTATAACAGCAAAAGACACGACACTGACCAAGCAAATACACACACAAGCTACGGACACACACGTGCATAGAAACACGTTGACAGCGCTGCTCTGACAATTTTACAGTAAAAGAGTTTAACAACTAAAAATCTGTGACATTCCTCACTAGCGAGGTAAAAACGGCGCTGCTCTTGAAGCAGATAAACTTACAGCATCGCTATTAATTGAGAGACTCTCTCTCTTTCTCTCTCTATCACTCTCTCTCTCTCTCTATAACTGCTTTAGCCTGCTATCAGTGGCTGAAGCCTCCTTTGCTAGCTCTAAAATTACGTTTTGGATTTAGCCATGGAGGCTTTGGATGAGATGCGTAAGAGTTTAGTTCTACACACAAGAGCATTTTAGGGACAAAAATCTGATTTAATTTGAAATATGTCGTCTGTACAATGTTTTAAGGTGTGCTAACCTTAGTATAAGAGGAATAATTGACTCTCGGTCAATGAAGTATTGAAATATAATAACTGTGGCTGCATTACCACTTCAGGTGTGCATTATTTTCTCTAATTCAATGGCCCATCGTCAGTTTTTTAAAAGGGTTTGTTATGAGCAATCGGACTGGTGAAACTTGCCTTAACAAACACCACTTGCAATATTGTGTTTTAGCTGTGAAAACATTACATTGATTATATATGATGAGCTCAAAAAACGCTTTCAGCTTCATGAAGAACATTTAGTGAAGCAGAACTGTTCTGAAATTCTCTGCCGTATGTTATCCGAATTTATGATTTTTATTTTCTTCTCTTTATCAAGATGGAGGAAAATGCTCATGAAAAACTAAATTTGGACTTTTTTTGCAAATCATTATACAGAAAGCATTTTAAGACAGACATTAAACGAAAACTAAATGTGGCAGGTCTGAAAATAAACAGCGCAACTCCATCGAGACTCTGAACGCACCATCTGTGTCTCCATGGAAATGCTAGAAACGCTGCGTAGAGCTGGAGTGTGAGTGTGTTTACAACCTAGATGGTTTTATTTAGGACTAGTTTTGTGGGATTTTCTGTGTTAGAAAACACACACACACACACACACACACACAGTTATGTATTTGTCTATATTTTTGTTTTCGACTTTAAGTGCCTACAGTGGCACAAAGAATAGAATTGTATCTTAGCAACAGGTGAGCTTGGCATTTTGGTAGTTTTATATGGGTGGCATCAACCCATATAAATGAACAAATGTGCATGTACGCTGTCTTACCTGTCCGAATGAAGACATGTCACAGACATCTAAATGGTTATAATTATCACAGGCTAACCTGAATCTACTGTATCAGAGTTAGGACTGTGTAAATGTGTGAGCTGTGTTTGTGTGTTTTGAGTGTCTATATAGAGTGAGTGTGTGTGCCAGTGTTTTCTGAAGCCCTCTGTGCTGAATTTTCAACAGCACTGCAAAATAAGTCACAAGTGTGAGTTTGCATGCTGAATTGGATTTAATGGGATAATAAAAGATCGTATATCAATTGTAAGAAAGACTTTCTATTGAGCTGCACCCAAAAACAAACATACAGCACAATTGATTTTTATAAAGGACTTACATTTTTACATTTTACATGTATGCGTTTGACAGACACTTTTATCCAAAGCAGCTTGCATTGCGTTCAAGAAACACATTGACATTCTAATCAGTTCTTGCTTTCCCTGGGAATCGAACCCATGACCTTGGTGTTGTAAGCAGCAAACATTAAACATAATATCTGATTACAGTAATATCTGGAATATAGTTTCTGCTAGATGTCATCCTTGTATTTAATTTGTTACAACAGGAACCGGATGAAATCAGTTTTTATTAGGAAAGCGATATATCTGTCAGAGTATCCTTTCAATGCTTAAAGATACGACATTTGTACAATTTTGTTTTGTTAGTTTATTTTTATTTATCCTTTTAATTTTTTTGAATTTGAAAGATAATAAAGATAGTGTTTGGTAAGAGAGATCTCTGATTGTTCTCCTTGAAATCCCAAAAAGTAGTGCTTGACAAGTCCTGGAATTTTATTTTGCGCTGGAAAGATGTTCAGGAAAGCTGAAGGAACTTTCTGGATAGTGTTCCAGGGTCAAGGAAGTTTAGGATTTTCATGCATTTTTAAGCCTTGCCAATTTAAACATCCAAGCACAAGACGTTAAAGAGAACTGAGAGAAGTTTTGTGAACGCACACACAGAAAGCTGTGCAAATAATAACACGTATGTAGTTCTGGTTCACATCTCCTTGCACTTGACTGGAAGAATCAGATGGATAGGTTGATGGGTAGATACTGTTGGTGTTTGAGTATAACTGTATGCTGTGTGTCTCAGTCCATGTGTGTAATTTGGCAAACCAGAACGAACAGACTTCCATATGCTTAGACACACACACACACATTCACTCGTGTGTGTGTGTGTGTGTGTGTGTGTGTGTGAGTGAGATTTGATTGATTGGCTCAGTCTGGCTCGTTTGTGTTTTACATAGATGTGTGTGTGTGTGTGTGTGTGTGTGTGTTGTGCATGAACAGCTGGTTTCCTGGCTGTCATTGTGTCAGTGTGTGTAGGACAGCAGATTGTCACTGAGAGAATGAGGTTTGAATGTGCTCTGTTTGCTGCATCGCTATTATTATTGCTCATTCTTAGGGTTAACAATTGAAACCCTTGTTTGAAACCACTAACCCAACACCCTGTTCACACTTCACTGACTAACTGTTGTGCTTTAGACTTTACTCACAAATTCACTTTTGTTTATTTCAATAAATGGACACTTGTATTCAGTTTGGAGGCATTCAATTGCTCAAGAGTGACAGTTAAGATTTGCATTTGCAGTGTTACAAAAGATTTCAATTTCAAATTTACATTTGCATTTTACATTTATGCATTTGGCAGAAGCTTTTATCCAAAGCAACTTACATTGCATTCAAGGAACACATTGAATCAGTTCAAATAAATGCTTTTCTTTGTAACTTTCTGTTAATTTGATAATCCTGGTTAAAAAAATATTATATTAATACTATATTTTTGGTCTAACTAATGCAGCCATGGTGAGCAGCCAGATTTCTTTCAAAACCTTTTAAAAATCATACAAAATTTTCAACGCTAGAATGTTTTTTACTTTATCTTTTATACATATACTGCTCAAAACAATTAAGGTAACTCTTAATTATAACAGTATAACACCAAGTCAATTAAATTTCAGGAATATCAATCTGTCCAGTTATTAAGCATAAGGTTTCACCAGATTGATGAGGTGAACTGGAGAGGAAACAGCAAGACAACTAAAAAGGGAATGATGTTGCAGGTTGTGGTTATAGACAATCGTTCTCTCCTCATTCTTTGACTGATTTGTGTTTAGTTTTGTGATTTGTTGCTGTCACTGTGTGTAGAGTGAGAACGTCCAGCTCCTCTGGAGTGGCACATCCATACGTGCCGTCGCAAGGAGGTTTCAAGTTTCAAGAACATGGAGGAGATACTGGGAGACAGACCGTTACACTAGAGTTGAAGAGGGATGTAGAAGAGCAAAAACCAGTAGCTGGACCAGTATCTGTGTGAGGAGGAACCGGAGGAGCTGCCAGAGCCCTACCAAATGACCTCCAGCAGGAACTAGTGTGCATATTTCTGACCAATTTGTCAGAAACAGACTTCATGAGGGTAGCTTGACTCATGTGGAACCTGTGCTCACAGCTCAGCTTTGTCTCTGTCAGATCGATTGGCATTTGCTAAAGAACACCAGAATTGGCAAGTCCCTCCTTTTGGAAATGAGCAGTTTCACATTGAGCACATGTGACAGGCGTGAAAGAGTCTGGAGATGCCATGTAACATCATCCAGCATGACCGGTTTGTTGGTGGGTCAGTAATGGACTGGGGAGGAATGTCCTTGAGGAGTCGCACAGATCTCCACATGCAGCCAGTGGTTCTTTCTGTTGTTTGGTACCAGGATAAAATCCTCAGAGCTGTTGTTAGTCCTTATGCTGGTGCAGCGGCTCTGGGTTCCTCCTGGAGCATGATGATGATGATGATGATCCGCCTCATGTGGATAGAGTGTGTAGGCAGTTTTTACATGATGAAGGCATTGATGCCATTGACCGGCCCTCATGTTCCCCAGACCTAAATACAGTGGAGTCCACTTATCTCAAGCTGGGTTAACTCGCCAACACTGTTATGTCAACGTTTTTGAAGTGGAACCGCCAAACTCCCTATTTTTCTTAGCATTTTCTTATCGGTTATGTCTCAATGCCGATCCTTTTATGTCGCCGAACCTTGATATCTCAGCACAAAAGAGGGACAAAGTTGCCACTTCACATGGGTTATCTCAATCCCCGTAACTAATGACAGTACCGAGTTCACTGCGCATGCGCTGAGTTCACGTTTCACGTGCATCACGGTCTGTATAGTCACTCACTCCAATGACGCTCACTCTTGCGGCGCAATGCCGTGCAGCCGCAGAAGAACTCGCGCAAAAATCAAGTCTTACAGATGCTATATTGGAAGAGGAAGGCACAGGAGTTCGCCATCATTGTCCAGGAATTCCCAGATTACATTGACATTGACAAAGACGTTCTAAAGTTTTCAAGCAGACCGTTAAAGACAAAAAGCAACAAAGCATTTTAGACTTCGTAAAGAAACCATAGTAACCGCATGTGCAATACTTTCAGAACTGTGTCCGAGCGAAATGACAAAATGTGTTATGAGTGAATGTGTTTGTGTGTGTTATGACTGTTTATTCTGTGAGCGAAATTGTGTTTGCAATGTTGGAGAATATAATTAAAGGTTTGTATCGAGAATTGAAGGTGGAACCAGGAAAAAGAAAACACACTGATAAACATCACAAATAAAACATATTTAACACATTGGTGCACATATGCCTTTTGTTGTTAGCAAACATATACAGTGTATGTACATTTTTATAGCATGCCGATCACTTCATCTAATAAGTAGATATATTGTGTGTTGGTTATCTCGACGCTTTTTTGCAACCCCGAGGCCGTCGACATAACCGAACTCCACTGTATATAAATAAAGATTTTTAAATTGAATATTTCATTCATTGAGATCCCAAGTGTGATTGAACTTTTCCCTTCTTTTTTGTATATTCATACGTATCCTTTTATTTATGTATAATACACATGGACCTCAAACCTCTTTCAGATGCTGTTTTACACATATAGTTTTTATCAATTTAATTGTTTCTTATATATAATCAGTTGTAGTCCAACGTATCTCACGTGATTTGCTGCGTAAGTTAATGTATTCTCATGTTTGCAGCACTGGACATGATCACATGACTGTCAGTCATTGTTTGTGTTGTTAGAAATCAGCCTCTTGAATCAACACTAAACTACTCCCAGTGATCCTGCGTGTGTGTTTGTGTTTATCAGGGGCACATAATGCCACGGAGAGCTGCTTTTACAGCATAAAGGTCACTAGAGGCCAGTGCTGATAAACGCATCTGATAGCCTGCTGTTATCAGGATCTGACCACACAAACATAAACATCTCTTATACGCCTGTCTGAAAAATAGACCGTACAAACACTGAAGCAAGCGTGAGAACGCTCCTCCTGTCAATATTTCATACACATTTATATCGAACAGCTTAGAATGACTCGACATGAAAAGTAAGCTAAGTGTTCATGGAGGTGAAGAACATGATTTCACCAAGACGTTTTTATAATGTTTAGAATTGTATAATATGAAACCGACGACATCACAATAAAATGACCTAGACTTGATCTGTACACCACTCTCTAATGAACTCTATTACTCTAATAACTCTCTAACTTTCCTGTTCATCTCAATTCAGTTTAGTGGTGATTTATTAGCATGACTGTTGGAGTACAATGTTGCAAACGAGTCTCTCTCGCTCGCACTCACTCTCACTCACTTTCTCGCTCTTGCTCACTCTCACTCTTTCTCTCTCACTCACGCTCTCTCTTTCGCTCTCACTCACTCGCACTCTCTGTCTGTCTCTCTCTCTCTCTCACTCACACTCTCTATCTCTCTCGCTCTCTCTCACTCTCACTCTTTCTCTCTCACTCACGCTCTCTCTTTCGCTCTCACTCACTCGCACTCTCTGTCTGTCTCTCTCTCTCTCACTCACACTCTCTATCTCTCTCGCTCTCTCTCACTCTCACTCTTTCTCTCTCACTCACGCTCTCTCTCTCTTTCGCTCTCACTCACTCACTCGCACTCTCAGTCTTTCTCTCTCACTCACGCTCTCACTCTCTCTCTCGCACACTCTCTCTTGCACACTCTCACTCACTCTCTCTCTATCTCTCTCTCTCGCTCTCACTCGCTCTCTCTCTCTCTCTCACTCACGATCTCTCTCTCTCTCTCACTTTCACTCTCTCTCACTCACACTCTCTATCTCTCTCGCTCTCTCTCACTCTCAGTCTTTCTCTCTCACTCACGCTCTCACTCTCTCTCTCGCACACTCACTCTCTCGCACACTCTCTCTCGCACACTCTCTCTCTCACTCACTCTCTCTCTCTCTATCTCTCTCTCTCGCACTCACTCTCTCACTCTCTCTCTCTCTTTCTCGCACACTCTCTCACTCTCTCTCACACACTCTCTCTCTCTCTCTCTCTGTCTCGCACTCACTCTCTCACTCTCTCTCTCTCTCTCTTTCTCGCACACTCTCTCACTCACTCTCTCACTCTCACTCTCTCACTCTCGCTCTCTCTCTCTCTCTCTCTCACACTCTCTATCTCTCTCTCTCTCTCTCTCTCTCTCTCACACACTCTCTCTCTCTGGCAATGGTCTGTTAGGAGCGTCAGTGTGAGGATGTAAATGAAAATGTCAGAGCTCTTTATGAAGTGTATTGGATTTCACATCCTCTTCTTGTAAGCCGTAAAACTCTGCGGCCTTAATAACGTTTGGACACGACTGAGGCGCAGCAGATCCTTCAGAAGGGTTAAACACGCCTCGGTGTTTGCATGAGCAGAATATTTCTCCTGGTTAATATTCCAGCGGTGCAGGAGTGAAATTAGGGCTGTCTGAAAGCTTCTGTGATTGTCACCTTCACGCTCCCGCTGGAGTTTCATCCTCAAACTCTTTTCTGTGTGTGTTTATGAAACCTAAAGCTCTCATTTCACACTCAGAGTCTACCTGCATCGCATTTCATTCATTTATGTTTATTAGGTCAATCATTTAGTAAGTTTAATATTTTTCTGTTTTCCATTCATTCTTTTAAAATCCTTTTATTTAGTTTTTTCATTAATTAATTTATACGTTTAATTCACTCATGTGTTTCTTTGTTCATTCGTGCATTTCTTTATTAAGCAATTTGTTTATTTTCATTTGCATGTTTGTTTTATAATTTCTACTTTTATTTTGTGTTTGTTCGTTCATTTGTACATGCATTAAAATATTTATGAATTCATATATTTCTTATTTTATCAATCATTAATTGATTCATTTTTAGTTAATATGTTGAATATGTCCATGCTTTCTTCATTTGTTTTTTGTCTGTTCATTCATTTGAATCATTATTTTATTCATTAATTCATTTCTTTATTAGTTCATTCAGCGTCTGTATAGATTCTCTTGGGTGATCGGCCTATTAAATTCACCGTGTCAGCACATCCCCCCCCCCCCCCCCCCCTCTTTATGGGTTGTGCTATCTTTAGCTCTCTGTGTGATTGAAATAGCTTCTCTCTGGTGGCCGGCGGTTCTCAGCAAACACACACACACACACACACACACACACACACACACAGTCATTGGCGTGCAGCGATTGAACGGGAGGAGGTTTCACACAACGGGAGGGCGAATGTGAATCACTCCAGTGGGCCCTGCAGGAAAACCCTAGAAACCCAAATATACACACACACACACACTCGCGCATGTCTCTTTCTCTAGCTGGGCAGCTTCACATACACTGTTTTTCTGTTCTCTCAGAGCCAGAGGTCTGCGCGGGGCGAGGGAGGCGGGAGGCTGTCAGAATAATGAGGCCAATAAGATCTGTCTTCCCTTCAGATCTCGTTCTCTCTATCTGTGTCTTCTGCTCCTCCTAGTCCTTTGCCAGCTCTCTAATCTACTTAAAAGGAAGAGCATCATCTAAGCGTTATTTGAATGCTTATAATAGTACATTTCAACAAACAAAACCTTTTAAAATGCCATCATCCCTCCTCGTCCTCCACCTCAGAAGTGATGGTCTGCCCCTCGTTTAAGAAAACCCCTGGAGATCTGATCTCTGATCACTAGACGGGATTCAGTCAAACTAACCTTCTTGAACCGTTGTTTTGTTAATGAACTTCTCAGAATGGCAAGCTCCAGTCTCATTGGCTTGATTTATGCAATACTTTATATTCTTAGTTCATTCATTTGTTTTTTTCATTCATTAATAACTTCGCGCATGTAATTATATTCTGTTTTGCCCTTCAAGGAGTGTGTTTTCAATTTTCTGTGCTCATGAATCTCACATGAAACGATGTATGACTGCGTGACTTCAGACGCTCTTGGTCGGAATAATAAAGCAGTATTTGAAGTCTGACGGTGCAGCAATATGAAAGCCGTTTTGTGTTTTGATGGTTTTTGCACACCGATTACACTTCTGAACTCCATTTGCGTGATGAGATGGCACTTTAGTTTTTAAACCGTTTGCTCTGGTAAGACGAGGCAAGACGAGTGACGGCAATAATGGAATTTTAAAAGGTTTTGTTGTTGCTTTTTTAAGAAGGAAATGCACTTTAACCATTCAAATAATGTTTACATGATGCTCTTCCTTTTAAGTAGATTACAGAGATTGTGAAGACAGGGGAAATGGGAAAGTTTGTTGTAGAGAACGCAATGATGCAGAGAAGGCCAAGATCTCACATCTCTCTCTCTCTCTCTCTCTCTCTCTCTCTCTCTCTCTCTCTCTCTCTCTCTCTCTCTCTCTCTCTCTCTCTCTCTCTCTCTCTCTCTCTCTCTATCTCTCACTCTCTTGCTCTCACTCACTCTCTCTCTCTCTCACTCTCTCTCTCTCTCTCTCTCACTCACACACACACACACACACACACACACACACACACACGCTTCCTCCCTCTCTCTCTCTCTCTCTCACTCTCTTGCTCTCACTCACTCTCTCTCTCTCTCACTCCCCCTCTCTCTCACTCTCACACACACACTCCCCCTCTCTCTCACTCACACACACACACTCCCTCTCTCTCTCTCTCTCTCTCTCTCTCTTTGTCTCTCACACAAACACACACACACACATACTTCCTCCCTCTCTCTCTCTCTCTCTCTCTCTCTCACACACACACACTCCCTCTCCCTCTCTCTCTCACACACACACACTCCCTCTTTCTTTCTCTCTCTCACACACACACACACACTTCCTCCCTCCCTCTCTCTCTCTCTCTCTCTCTCTCACACACACACTCCTCTCTCTTTCTCTCTCACACACACACACTCCATCTCTCTCTGAAGTGACACTGAAATGAAAGTGCGTCGGCATCTGCGTCAATACGTGTGCTCGTATCTCGAAAATTTACTCGTATCTAGAAGCAAAAATCTGGAATACTCGTATGTAGAGACGCTCGTATCTCGAGGTATTACTATATACACACACACACACACACACACACACACACAACTAAAGCAGAGAGTGACCAGTGGCTTATAAACTTCATGAAAGTCTAGGAAGTACCATAACAAATATTCATATGACTCGTACACTATATTACAAGTCTTTTGAATTCATAGACCTTATTTGGGTCTTTCATACAGAGCTGTCAAATGACTTATAAAGTGCACAAGATGTATGGATGTATTCGGTGCTTTTATGTTATTCATGAGGGGTTTGGAACGACGGGAGATATGAGTAAACGATGGATTTAATTTTTTTGCTGAAGAGATTTTAACATTGTTCCTGTTAGAGGTCATGTGATCATATCTGACCCTTCTGATTTGGTCTCTGCTTGAGATCCTTGATTCAGATCTGTTTGTGTTATTAATGTGTTTTCTCTGTCTGTCTCTCTGCAGACGCTGGAGGCGGTGTTGACCTTTAAGTACAGTGGAGGAGCCGGTCAGGTGGAGGGCTACTACCGCGAGCTCAGTCTCGGGGTCAGAGTGGATGTTGAACCTTCAGTCTTCTTCACACGAGTCAGCACTTTACCCGCCACCAGGTATAAATCAGTACTTTTACTCTGTACTTAATGTGTAGGCCTGTGTGTGAAGATCCTTTTGGTGAAATCGGAGAGCTTTCGGCTCCTCCATTGACAGCTAATCAACGAACACTGTTCATGAATATAAACTAATAGCGACTTAATCGCTTTATATGACGATCAGATTTGATTTAGGCTTTTATTCACATTCAAATGAATGTAAACAGAAGATAAACCAAACCTGCTTAATGCGTGAGACCAAACCTCAGTATTTCTT
>JAWRVZ010000037.1:3530000-3535000 GCA_037043235.1 Rhodeus uyekii | reverse complement strand
ACGCGCACAATCTCACGCACACACACACACACAGACACTCACATGCACACAATCTTACGAAACGCACAAACACACAGAGAGACACACTCACTCTCAAACGCACACACAGACACACTTGCATGCATGCACGCACACACAGACACGCACACAATCTCACACACACACACACACACTCTCACACATACACTCACACACAGACAGACACACACACACTCTCACACATACACTCACACCCAAACACACTCTCACACACACACACTCTCACACGCACACAATCACACAGACGCACACACACTCCAATGCTTTCTGTACATGAAAGGGATGGTAACCTTTGATGTTTGGACACAAGATAAGTACATCTGCATGACCTCGTTGTGACCATCTGTTGTGTGTGTGTGTGTGTGTGTTTGCATTCATTTGTGTGTGTGTGTGTGTGTGTTTCTACTATCGTATACAGTGATGTGAGAATGAATATCAAAAGTACAATGTTTTTGTTCATGCACTACCATTCAATAGTTTTGAAAAGACTTAGACTGCATTTATTTGAATAAAAATGCATAAGAAACAAATTATTTTAGTGAAGTATTATTCCAATTCAAAAAGGTATTTCTATTTGAATCTATATTTATCAAAGCTGAATTTTCAGCAGCAGTCTTCAGTGTCACATGATCTTCACAAACAACTCTGATATGATTTGATGCTCAATAAACATGATTATTATCAATGATGAAAACTGTTGTGCTTTTTTGTAACAAATTGAAAGTCTGATCAGTTCAATGTTTTCAATTAACTTCTGAACGGTATTAATGGTTTTATATACGGTAATTATAAACATGTCGCCCCTAAAACGTTTGTGAAAACAAACAAATTGTGTTTCTTTGTAATTCTATATGTATTCTAAATATGATATTAATCTTAAAAAAAAAACTAAATGCCTCGTTTGATTTGATTTTCTTCAATCCGGCATGAACTGTAACAGACAGGTGAAGAAAACTGTGTTAAGTGTTTTTCTTTTAGGACCGGAAGATTGATTTTCTAATTTGAATGTAATGAAATAAACTCAACCTGGTCTCTATTTTTCTGCAGTACTCGTCAGTGTCATCTACTGCTAGATGTGTTCAACTCGACCGAACATGAGCTCACACTGTCTGCCAAGAACAACCAGGACCTGGTGCTGCACGCCAGCGAGTGTCAGAGGTACACACACACACACACACACACACACACACACACACACACACGCACGCACGCTGACTCCTCCTCCATCGCTGTCTGTCTGGCTGATTGAAGTCTGTTGGCTGTCAGACGGCATTACCTGACCCTCTGCTCTTCTGACAGCTCTCCGTTTCATGAACTAGACTCACACTTTCTGACTTTCTGACTGTCACACACACAGACGCACACTTATAGTGTGTACGTCACAGCAGGTTTCTGATGTGTCGCTCTGAAATTGCCTTTTTATTGAAGATATGCAGAGACTTGAGGAGACCGAGTTCACCACATGACGTTCTTTCATTTCCAGGAATGAAGGATAAACGTAAATGTGACGTGTGTTTTATTCTCCGCCTGACTTTAACATGAGAAAAACACTGATTCAGTTGTGTTTTTATTGTTTCCTCTTTTAGAAGAATGAACCTGGTAATTTGTGTCAATCATTAAAGAAATAGTTCTACCAAAAATGTAATTATTTCCTTTGTGAAATACAATTTGCAACTTTTACCTCAGAACATCAGAGCGTTTTAATAACACTTAACACTTTTTATTTCTTAAAGCAGCAAATCATCATATGGAGAAATCACAGGAATCGGATTGCACACACTTGTTGAATTGTAAATAGTTATTTTGAATTGTAATAATATTTCATGACATTGCTGTTTTTACTGTGTTTTATAATAATATATGCAGAGATACTTCAGAAAATGTCTTACCGACCCCCAACTTTTGGACAGGAGTGTATTTGAATGCATTTCCCAGTATTTTTGATGGTTGATTTTGAATGATGCGTCAGACGCTCACTTCCCTTTCTCACTGAAGTCAGGAAAATCCCACTTGCATTGTGGGAATCGAAGCCACCATAAAACACTTGATAGGTGTGTGCTGACCCCCCCTCTGGCCCCCGTGGAGTCACGTACCCTCTCCCCATCACCTTCATGGATCAGCTGATTAATGACTCGATCGGGAAACGTGATCAGAGAGGATTGATGAACCGATTACAGAGTTTGAGAAGCTGTGACACCATTGATTCTAGAGGATGAAATATACATGAGTACACACTGGTGTGTGTCTGTGTGTGTGTGTGTGTGTGTGTGTGTGTGTGGTGTGTATGTGTGTGTGTGTGTGTGTGTGTGTGTGTGTGTCTGTGTGTGTGTGGTGTGTCTGTTTGTATGTGTGTGTGTGTGTCTCTCTCTCTCTCTCTCTCTCTCTCTCTCTCTCTCTCTGTGTGTGTGTGTGTGTCTGTGTGTGTGTGTGTCTGTGTGTGTGTGTGTCCTGGTGTGTGTGTGTGTGTCTCTCTCTCTCTGTGTGTGTGTGTGTCTGCGCGTGTCTGTGTGTATTTGTGTCTGTCTCTGTGTGTGTGTGTGTGTCTGTCTCTCTGTGTCTGTGTGTGTGTGTGTGTTTGTCTCTCTCTCTCTCTCTCTCTCTCTCTCTCTGTGGGTCTGTGTGTGTGTCTGCCTGTCTGTGTGTTTGTGCGTGCGTGTCTGTGTCTTTCTGTGTCTGTCTGTCTGTCTGTTTGTGTGTGTCTGTGTGTGTATTTCTGTCTGTCTATCTGTGTGTTTGTGTCTGTGTGTGTGTGTGTTTGTGTCTGTCTCTGTGTGTGTGTGTGTGTCTGTCTCTCTGTGTCTGTGTGTGTATGTGTGTTTGTCTCTCTCTCTCTCTCTCTCTCTCTCTGTGGGTCTGTGTGTGTGTCTGCCTGTCTGTGTGTTTGTGCGTGCGTGTCTGTGTCTTTCTGTGTCTGTCTGTCTGTTTGTGTGTGTCTGTGTGTGTATTTCTGTCTGTATATCTGTGTGTTTGTGTCTGTGTGTGTGTGTGTGTGTTTGTGTCTGTCTCTGTGTGTGTGTGTGTGTGTGTGTGTTGTGCTGGTTATTGATGTCATAGAGGGCTGTATGTATCGGGTCTCCCCCCTTTAATGACGCGGTCTGTGTTTTGTGTTATTGTGTAGTTCTTCATACTGATTTTGTCTTTTTGGCTCGGTTTTGGTGTCGGTTCTCTGTCTTTGCCTCGTTCTTTCATTCCGGATGATGAATGTTTTCAGGGAGAGTTTTTTAAAGGACGGCGCTGTCCTCTCTGCATACCAATCACTGATGTCAATCATCCGGGGCCGCCAGCGTGACAATGAGCCGTCCTGCGGCGCGAGGGCTCACCTTCACTAATCGATTTCTCTGAGCCTTAGATCTCTTCCTCTTCTTTTCTGTTTGAGAGAGATTGTTTCTGTAAGAGCTGGATATGCTGGAGTTTCGCTCAGTGAAGTGTTTTCGTATTTAAGATTCATATGAGATCTTGATTCCTTTCCTGGTTTGCAATTTGTGTTTTCGGCACTGAAAGTCTGATTATGCTTTAAAATACATGACATTAATACTAGTCTTATTACTTCCTGAACTCTTTCCTCCTCCTGCTCACATTGATGAGATTGTCCTCTCATGCATCCTTTGAAAGCGTCTAAAACAAGCGATAAAAGCATTGATTTTGCACATGTAGAATAACATGATCATCGACATTGAACAGCATATGAATGAAGACGGCCTGTTAGAGAATGAAACGTGAGCTCTAGGCTGTGAAGCTTTAGGGTGTTCATGGACTCGATCCACTCCATCTGTGTTTTAATCATCGTTCTGAGTCTTTGGCAAAAGCATGATTTTCTCAACTATTTTTTTTGTTTTGTTTTTTGTTTTATGAAACTTACCCATATTCAAGTGTCGATTAAAAAAATAAATAAAAAGTTAATAAATATTTATATATATATACAGTAGTACCTCAAGATACGAAAGGCTCAAGTTACGAAAGCAAAGACGAACATTTTTACTGCTCTACATACGAAAAGTTTTCAAGATACGAAAGGTTTCTGAAAGTCCGAGATTCGCCCCATAACAATTTTGAAACTCGTGCCGCACGCCGCCATCTTAGTTATAGTAGACTCGCCACCATCCTCCTGCTCTCCCATTGGTTCCTGATGCTAGCCAAGCCATGAGATCCTTCTCTCTAATTGGACAGCATCCCTCCCATCATGCATCTTCCATACGTACGTGCTGGCGTGCTTTAGCTCAGCCACTCCCACCCGAAACTTTACATTTTTTATGTGTTTTCATAAAGTTAAGTGTACGTACGTACGTTATCTGCCGTTTGTCCTCCTCCTCCTCTGCCGCCACTTTCGGAGATAGCCTCACTCGAAAGGTAAGCTTCGACATTTTACGTTATTTCATTGTTTATAGGTCAATTTAGCTTTATTATGGATTTAATGGGGTGTTTTTGGAGGGCTTGGAACGGATTTGCCATTTTACATGTAAAATGTGTTCCAAGATACGAAAAACTCATTATACGAAGGCCGCCTCGGAAACGGATTAATTTTGTATCTCGAGGTACCACTGTATACATATATATATATATATATATATATATATATATATATATATATATATATATATATATACACAGTAATACCTTGGTTTAAGAGTGACTTTGTATACGAACAAATCGGTGTACGAGCATTGTATCAGAGTGCGAGAAAGGTATTCCCTCGCCCACGCACATTTTTGTGTGGAAAAGTCCTAACGCTCAGCATCTTTGTGCGTGTTTTTACTGGAAATATCCTAACAACAGCCTCTCATAAAGCCCATCACCCCTTCACTCGTTCATTCTCTCAGCGTCGCTCGGTTTG
The DNA here is from genome assembly GCA_037043235.1 of Rhodeus uyekii. Lineage (NCBI taxonomy): Eukaryota > Metazoa > Chordata > Actinopteri > Cypriniformes > Acheilognathidae > Rhodeus > Rhodeus uyekii. The sequence goes on along the minus strand of JAWRVZ010000037.1, from coordinate 3,530,130 downwards.
GTTGCATCATTCACCACAGTGATACTTTTATAAGTGATTTACAGCGGTTTTACCTCGTGTTGTTAACATTAATAGTAATCGCTATTGTTCACGTAGTGAAATATATACGTACAGTACAGCATATAGACAA